>NIZV01000340.1:0-41142 GCA_003947045.1 Fusarium ambrosium
CTAGGTATTTTCTTAAATACCTTTTATCTTAGTTTATATTAATTTTTTAATTAAAATAAAAATTAAAAAATTATAAAATAATAGGCCTTTTAGGTATAATTAAGGTAAAGCTATAAATAAAAGGTAGGTTTATATTAATATATAAACTTTAATTTATTAAGGCTATAAAGAGGCCTTAATAATCTAGCTTTTTTTTAACCCTTTAGGTTATATAACTCTATAAGAATATAGCTTAATATCCCTACTTCCTTATATTAAGTTAATATATTTAAATAATAAGGTTATAAAAACCTTTTTACTTTTATTAAAACCTATAAAGATCTAAAAATACTTAATAATTATTAAAAAGCTATAATATTATCCTTTAATTATTATATCTTATTACTTTTATATAAGGGCGCCTTAAATTATAAGGACTAAGTATTTATTAAAGAGAAGTAAAGACTTCTTAATAATTTTACCTAGAAGCTTATATAATATAATAATCCTATAAAGAGAGAGAAGTAGTTTCTATTAAACCTAATGAATAAGAGAGGAGGGCGTACGGAGGAGTAGCTAAGGGAGGGATTATATTGGCTGGGCGAGGTTAGAAGCTTATGAGGAAATGAGGGGGGGGGTGGAGATGCAGGGAAAAAAACTTCGTTGGCACGATATAACGCCATAGATGATGGTTGCAATAACACAACATAATAATACAACGGGGGGGGCGATTCAACACATGGCTCGTCTTGCGCTATTGACCATTGGGATAAGCTCGGCTTGTTACGGCTCATTGCGGGTGTGCAGATGTGACGCTCCAGGAACCCGATCCAGTAGATTCGGGTGTAGGATTGCTTCTTTGCCTGTGCTGAACTGCACACGATCATCTCGCAGTCAGAGGCAGTATCGCATCCGCTGGAGCGAGATGCATTGCATCAGTCGACAGATCCATGCTCAGAGTCTTAACTTCCAGGGCCTTGTGACATGTTACAGAGCCCTTGTGGCAGCGGGATTACAGTGGGATTAATGTCCTGCGCGCTTCCACCATCCTTAGGGGTCCACAGCCTGAGGTGACGGGCAAGCCGTGGCGGTCGGTTCCAGGTTCTGAGGCCCGTCGCCTATGGTGCTGCACCCCGCAGCGCTGAGAGTCCCTGCACCCCTCCAGCTGCTGCCGTTGGCTCTCGGCGTGGTTAGCTCCATCTGCGGAAAGATCCAATTCCATCCACCATCAACACCATCACACTCGGGCCAAAGTAACCGCGAACCCGGCCTCCAGGCGTCACCCCCAGGCCGACACATACGCTTTGTATGCGCTAGGATCCTGACCGATAGCGAATGGGCCACTGAACACTTGGTTCTTTGCTTCAACCCTTGCGATCTGTGCGATTGGGCCCTCGCATCGTCCACGCGCTCCGTGGGCTTTGTCCCTCGAGCTGTTCACTTCATTGGCACAGCTTAGCACCTCGATCTGCGCCTGCAGCCTCATAGCCCATCATGGCTTCCACGCCTATGGATATCGACCGGTCGAATACCCCCAACGGCTCTTCCCTCAACATTCATCGCACCATTGGCGCCACCGCCTCTGTCTCCAACCTCTCGGATGTGATATCCAACTTTCGTCCTACCAAGGTACAGCCCTTTGTTCTCCTTCCGCTGCCGAGTTCTAATCTCTTCATGTCTCTTGCAGCTGTTTCGCCGCGATGATATCAAGGACGGACGACCTCAGCCCCATGTGCTATCGATCGATTACGACGACGAGGGCGAGCTTATCATGATCTCAGCCAGCGACGAGACGATCCAGATCTACAATGTTAAGGAGGGCCGTCATGACAAGAGCTTGCTCAGCAAAAAGTATGGCGTCAAACTCGCCAAGTTCACTCATACGAGCTCAAGCATCATATATGCCAGCACAAAGCAAAATGGTACTTGACCTCAGCTCGTCCGCAGGCAGAACATGTAATGCTGATCCCACTATAGATGCGATCCGATACCTTGCAACCCACGACAACTCGTTTATCCGCTACTTCGAAGGTCACGAGGGCAGCGTAACCTCTCTGTCCGTCCACCCCGGAAGCGACAATTTCATCTCCTGCTCCCGAGACAATACAGTGCGTCTATGGGACACGCAGACTAAGAACTGCCAGGGGCAATTGTTCCTCCGATCTCCCTACCTCGCTGCATACGATCCCTCCGGTACCGTCTTCGCTGTGGCCTGCCCAAGCAGTGGCACGGTCTTGCTTTATGATGCGCGCAACTACGACAAAGCCCCCTTCGCAACGGTAGACATTGTGGAGCAGTGCCGACGGGTGGATTCACAGTGTCTTGTCAAGGGGTGGACAAAGCTCGAGTTCTCTAACGATGGAAAGTCATTGCTTGTTGGAACTCGTGGTAATGGACATTTCCTGCTCGATGCCTTCGAGGGCACGCTTAAGGCATACCTGCGCAAGCCAAATGGAGGGACAAGACGACTGGCGGTTGGCGAAGCGGTATCTGGCGCTTCGACTGATGGAACTACTTTTGAGAGCAGTGGCGACTGCTGCTTTACCCCTGATGGTCGGTATATCCTTAGCGGTTCTAAGAAGGATGTGTTGGTCTGGGATAGCATGACGACCCCAGGTGACAACAAGGTCCTTGAGCCAAACTGGACGCTGCCTGATAAGAGGGAGGCTTCCGTGCTAGGCTTCAACCCTCGCTACAACTTTTTCGCTACGGCTGACCAGGAGCTGGTGTTTTGGCTGCCTGATCCCCATGCATGAGCGATCGAGCGGATTGGGATGATGGGATGATGGAGTGTTTGAAGTTGGAAAAGAAATAATCTCCATAAACGCTTGACGGAAAGGAAAACAATAGATACCCATGAATCATGATCTGGGATGCGATGACTGACATTGAATGTAATGGAAGAGCTGGTCTAGACTTTGCAACAATAAGCTTGAAACCAACCTATCAGGCCACTTGGAAACCTGCATATGAATAAAGAAAGCATCCGCTAGGCGCGGCACCCATAGCATTACCCAATCAGGACTTGAACATAGGTTGGGGTTGGTGAAACATGGCGCCTACACAACCGAGCTTACTCTCTACCTATCCCACCACAAATAAGACAACTTGGGCCGCATCTTCGCTCCTTCACACCTCGTCACTCAACCAATTGAAAGATAGACACAAGTCATCATGGAGCCGCAAGTTGCTGAGCAGACTGGCGATCGAATAGATGGGCGTCCAAACTTGGCCAGTGAGTTATGCCAGGCACATCCAAGTTACACTTGCTGACAACCAGGCAGCGATGCCTCCCGAGATCCTGGCGTTGATATTGGACCAGCTGTCAAAGTCTCGGGACTACTACAAGTCCATGGTTCGCATCGTGAGAACATGTCGTGTCCTGGCTGTCCGGACTCTCCCACGCCTCTACTCGCAAGACGTCACAGACTCGCTCAAGCTCCCTCGCAACCTGGACATGCCCATCGCCCTCCAATGGGCCTGCTGGTTTGGCGCCCTGGGAACGGCGGAGAGATCGCTGGATGCTCTCGACTCGGCTTGCCCGGATCTTGCTGCCAAGCTCACGAAGCCCTTCAACAACGACAACCTCTATAGCTTGCGATATCGTATGGCCAAGAGGAGACGCGCTGTCAGCCCCGCGAGTGGTTACATGCACTGGAAGGATACCTCTTCTCTGTTGCATCTTGCTTGCCTCCGGGGGAATACTGCCATTGCCAAGTTGCTGATTAGCAAAGGAGTGCATCCGAATACACTGGACGGGGCCAACCTCACTGCTTTGGCGTACGCGCTCAACCCAGACGTGGTGAGTTATAGAGACGAGTTCCAGATAGATGTAAAGAGACTAATGGTACCAAGGCCCGGCTGCTTGTTGAGCATGGAGCCGACGTCGACATCAAACAACACGATAGTGACGAGACAGCGCTGTGCCATCTCATCTCCTGGGGTCCCATGGAACCCCGGAAATGGGAGAACGAATTCAACCTGTCGCAAGGTCAGGGCGCCGTGAGGGCAGAGCACATGATTCAGGATTTCACGGGAACCATCAAGTTTCTTATCCAAGAAGCTGGCGCAGACATTTACCCAGGAACGATTGGCACAACTAACCCTCTTCGACATGCTGTCTTTACTCGTCATGTTGCAGCCGTCAAGCTCCTCCTTGCCGCTGGAGCTTCACCAAATCCTATAGATAAGAAGACGGGCAGGAAGAGACTGCTGCTTGCTGATGCGCTTAGGTCAGGTCATAACCAGGAAATTGTGAAGCTGATGCTCGAAGCCGGAGCCGAGGTTGACGTCGTCGATGACCCCTATGAAGGACTTATCGACCAGCTCCCCATCATGAATCTGACTCTTAGGGGCAGCAACCCGCTGTACGCGAGGGAGGAGGTTCAGGTAGCACACATGGTCTGTGAGAGAGCCAAGAACATCAACATGTTGGTGCAGGGACATCCTGCCCTGTGGCACTATGTGAGGGCGGGCCGGCAGGACATTGGCCAGGTTTTGATTGAGCATGGCGCGGATCCTGAAAAAGCGAAGGTTGAGGTTCGAGATACTGTTCTGCCGTTGGTGGCATTGGACGCCCCGAGTGCGTCAGAAGATGATGGGGAGACGCTTGCTGGATAGTTAGGAACTGGAACTTATTAAAGAACTACTACAGAAATTCAAGAGGCAACATCCGTTCTCTAGATATCAATCTCTATGTGTCTGAGCTTCGTATTCCTAGTCTGAGATATTATTGGCTCGGATGCAGAATGTGAAGCCTAACAAACATTAAAGTTGCACACAAGGCTGTACATTCGTGGTGTTGTGGCGCCTAAACTCTCCCCTCAAGCCCAGCCCCACCATGAATATCCCACTTCCAACCTCATCCATCCTCTTTCCTCCTCTAGACCACATCGCAACGACCCCAGCCTCGACCACGCAACCACGAACAAGTCGCCATATTCAAAGACAGAAAATTGAGGCGTGTCAAAATCAGGCAATTGCTGTCTCACCCATTTAGTCCTCGCGCATCCCGCCCGGACGCCCATTCTCACCGAGTTGCACTTCTCATTGCGCACACAACACCGACTCGACGCCCCCTCGAGACAGCCATAGAGGCTACACGCAACAATGCCCTATTTCAAGACGAGCCAAGAATGGCTCGATCAGTCCATCGCCCTCCTTGAGGCTCGACCCGCCACCGTACGTCCTCCCACCGTCCTCATCTCCCACGGCGCATAGCTAACCACCAAACCCTCCAGACCCGCATCACCACAAAGTACTCGCTCACCCCAGCACCCTCGCGCCCCGATGACGCAGCAGCGACGGCCAAGCCCCCGCGCGGCAGCCTCGTCCTCAAGACGTACGACCCCGTCAGCGGCGTGGCCCTCAAGTACCGCACCACAAAGGCCGCAGAGGTGTCCCGCCTCGTGCACGCCTCCCTCGGCCGCCTGGGGAGGAGCATGGCCGCCGTCCCAGACGTGCCCGAGGTGTCGATGCCGGACGCTGGCGAGGAGGAGCAGAAGGAGCAAGCCGCCGCGACATCACAACAACCGCCTGCGGCGCAAAGCGGAGGTGGCGGTGGAAAGAAGAAGAAGAAGGGCAAGAAATGAGGTGGTTAAATCTTGAAGCGATGTAGTCAAAACTTGAGCTCTTTGCTGGGATGGCAACAACGGCTGTTTTTGAAAGAGCTGGGATCAAATATCTGATGAGATGATGAATAGATTTCGCGAGAAATCACCATTAGAAGCACACAATGTGAATAAAAGCAACTTGACGAGAGTATCGACTTCGAAAATGGTCAGCTTTCTTCAATCACAATGGGTTCACCCTTTAATATCCAACTGGGCTGGAGTCAGATACTCAACCACACCACCATTCTACACGATTCATCACCGAGGACATCAAGGCACACGAGGAACAGCAAGCTTATTTATCTAATCAATTCATCTCTAATCGAGTGCTACAGTAATATCGTCATCCATAAACACAATTAACCATCAATGCTGTTTTCATCCACCCAAAGTTCAATTCCCCCAAACGCCTTGTGCCGGTCCGAGCAAATCCAGCTTCAGGACCCAAACCTGACCGAAACCTTGACAACTGGCCTCGATCGTTATTAGCCAAGTATCGTTGCCCCGAGGCTCGTCTCAGTGTAGAGTAGAGTAACAAAAAAGGAAGTAAGACAGGGTATATGTTCATATGTGCGCGTACCCCTGGGCCTACTGGACCCAGGCCAAAGGAAAGAAACGACGTGACGAGACATTTAAAAGTCATCGTCAAAGGTGAAGTCACCGCCGTTCTCACCCTTGGGTGTCTCATCCTCAGTGTTCTTGTTGGCGCTGTGAAGGACACCAGCCTTCTGGTAGTCACCGACACGCTTCTCAAAGAAGTTGGTCTTGCCACCAAGGGAGATGTTCTCCATGAAGTCGAAGGGGTTGGTGGCCTTGTAGACCTTGTCGTTGCCGAGGGCGACCAGGAGACGGTCGGCGACGAACTCGATGTACTGCTTCATAAGGTCTGCGTTCATACCGAGGAGAGCACAGGGGAGAGCCTCAGTCAGGAACTCCTGCTCAATGGTGACGGCATCAGTGATGATGTCCTGGATGACCTGCTTGCTAGCACGGCCCTTGAGGTGAGAGTGAAGGAGGCAGGCAAAGTCGGTGTGAAGACCCTCATCACGAGAGATGAGCTCGTTGGAGAAGGTCAGACCAGGCATGAGACCACGCTTCTTGAGCCAGAAGATGGAGGCAAAGGCACCACTGAAGAAGATGCCCTCGACGGCAGCGAAGGCGACGAGACGCTGAGCAAAGGACGAGTCCTTGTCCTGAATCCATCGGATAGCCCAGTCGGCCTTCTTGCGGATGCAGGGGATGGTCTCAATGGCGTTGAAGAGGTATGTTCGCTGAGAAGGCTCCTTGATGTAGGTGTCAATGAGCAGAGAGTAGGTCTCGGAGTGGATGTTCTCCATCATGATCTGGAAGCCGTAGAAGCATCGAGCCTCAGGGATCTGAACCTCACCGCTGAATCGCTCGACAAGGTTCTCGTTGACGATGCCGTCAGAGGCAGCGAAGAAGGCAAGGATGTGGGAGATGAAGAACTGCTCGTCGGAAGTCAGGCGGTTGTTCCAGTCGTGGAGATCCTTGGACAAATCGATCTCCTCGGCAGTCCAGAAAGAGGCCTCGGCCTTCTTGTACATTTGCCAGATCTATTGTGGCTTGTTAGCATTGGGGTCTAGGGTGGGGACCACTTTACGCGTCTCGGACGCGTCACATACCTCATGGTACTTAATGGGGAAGAGAACGAAACGCTGGGGGTTCTCCTGGAGAAGAGGCTCGTCGGCCTCATCAGCCTTGATGCCAGCAGCCACAGTGGGCTTCTCCTGCTTCTCCTGGACAACCTGCTTCTCTTGTCTCTTCACCTCCTCCCACTTGGCCTTCAGGTCGAGACTGGTGTTCTGGTTCTCCTTGTTGGAAGTACCGAAGTCGAGCTTCTTGGCGGGGGATTCCATCTTGAAGTTCTCAATGGCAGAGGCAGCCTGTTGGACAATCATGTTAGCTATCAATTGTCCTTGTATAAGGAGGAGAGGTGAATCGTCGTCGACGTCACTAACCTGCTTGGAAGGGGTGACTTGCGCAGCCATTGTAGTGTTTGTATGTGTCTGATGGAAGAAATGGAACGAAATGTAGGCAAGACAAGGCAGAAACACGACAAAGGCTTTGTATGCGTTTGTGTACTGTTGAAGGGAGAGGATGTGGACGCGGTGGTTTATGGTCTGGTCGAGATATGGGCTGAGGCAGACGGGATGGGCTTTTGTATAGCGGTGATGCGCTATCACGTGGATCGGAACGCGTCGCGACGAGTTCTCTACGTGGTGGGCCTGTGGGTCAGTTAAGGCGCTAGCGGCTAGGGTGTCACTGCGCGTCACTGGGTGAACCAGGGGTTTTCGGTGCCTTTCGGGGCGACGACCAGCAGCGCCAAGACGCTAAGACGTCCGCTGAGACCATCTGAATCTCCAGCCACCAGGATGAAAGAGCCAAATGGGACGCGTAAAGACGCGTTTAGAAGAGCTTCACGTTCGTCTTTGGCAAGGCCAAGTACTCTACTTTTTGTTTTTCCATCTCCACTGCCTTGTACCTGCGTTCATTGCAAGGGAGGATTATTCAGGCTTGGTCAGGGTTTACTGGCGTCATGGAGGAGGGGTCCGGGTTTATCAATCAGCACATCCTTACATATCTCGCGTCGTTGGGGCAATGCGAAATGGGCTGCAGCTGGGGCATGACGCCCAGCGGGACCAAGCTCACCCGGGCGACTCAGGTCTTTAGGCGGTGGAGGTCATGAAGAGGTCGCAGAACATCATTCAAGTCTGAGACGGTGTATTAGAGTGTTTGGAAAACCAGATAATCGGTCTCTGGTGCTGGTGGTGTCTAATTGCCAATTTTCCGCGACTCTACAGCTCCCTCCAATAGCCAGAGACGCGTTCCCAGGGCCACACCGCGTTCGAGTCGGTGACGACCAAATGTGACGACGATACCGGCTAAAGGTTGATGCACCTCCCAGCATCTCCGGTTGCTAGAGCTATGCCGGGCACGGAAATTCCAGGGCTCGAACTAGGTTGTGTTGGGCTAAGCCGATCCCTCAGCTCATGGCTCAGGCTCGAGGCTCTGACGCTTTGCTTCTTCGTGTTCCGCTGGTTCCAGTTGCTCGGTCGATCAGAATGCCAAGGAAATTTATCAGATCCTGCTCTATCATGTAATTCGTCGATACCGACCCACGCGGCGGTATCCACTTTAGTCAATTAAAGTCGTGTCTTGTCGTGGAGCTTGGTACTGTACATCAATCATACACACATGATACATTCCACACGCGCCTCGAGGCCGTGGTCCATGCAAACATTATCTTAAACGCCTTCCATCGTGAATGATCCTTGAGAATCTGACTCACAGGGACCCGCCAGTTTCGTCAGCCTGTCCCTCTTCCGACTCCATCATGCATAACTCCGAGTATCCGGGGTCTAGCGTCGGTCCCTACGATGGGACGACCGACGATGGTTTCGAGACCCGGAATTAACCTCGCCCATTTCGACATCATGCGGCCGAGACTTGCTGCGGCCAAAGAATCCACGGCCTTCGCGGACCCGCGCTGGCTCTGGCTGGCTCGGGTGACGACTGTGACGACCTTCGCGGCCTTCACGCCCTTCACGGCTGCGTGGAGGCCTATCCGACATGGATTCATGCCTTGACGGCGGGCTTGAAACGTATTCGGGAGGATCTTGCACCTGCAGCCGATCGAAATGTTCTGGGTCGCTAGGATCAACGGCTGGCAGCGGCTGTCCACTTTTGCGCAAGTTCTCCTTGCCCTGTTCACGAAGGTATGCCTCGAGAAGAGCCGCGTTGCGAGTATTGGCCCGGAATGCGGCATCAGCAAGGTCTCCAATGAAGGGGATAATTCCAATGCCAAAATCGAAAAGGATGTTGGCCACCATCCTAGCCTTGACAGAGGTTGGAAGTCCACCATCGATTTGCATGCATGTCTTCAGGACGAGAATTGCCATGAGCATGTCCAAGACGTCACCAATGCTATCCGGTTCTGTGTTAGTCTCATCATGCTTCCTGGGTTACGAGGGGCAACTTACGCAGGGATCAAGCCCAGGGCGCTGCCCCAGCCGAAACGGACACCACAGCAACTGAAGAGGGCCAGGTCTAGACGGTAAGCTCGACGCTTAACCTTGGTCAAGACCTTGCCATCATGCTCAGAGATGCCCGGGGGGAGAGCCTTCTTTCGTTTCTTGAATTTACCATTTGGCGTTCCGTTGAGGCGGGTGGCCGGGACTTGTTCAAAGTAAGGGTCCTGCATTGCATGGGTTAGCCTGCCTTCATGACCGCGGGGGAATGTGAGCGCCAAGGAAGGATTCCTTACCTCAGTTCCAAACTTGTTCTGTATGGTTTCCCCCAGAATCTTTTTGGTGACGATCTTGGCGATTGCGGATGTCATGGTCGCTGTCTTTGACGATCAAGGCGAACTCTGATGAAAGTCAAGCGCGGTCTTTCTTTATAGTTGATTCGTATCGGACGCTGACCAAGGCCGGACGATGGCTGGCAGGAGCGTTTGCTCTCAAGGCGCTTGTGTCGAATCCAACGTGGCAGGAACAAAAAAGCGAGGCACAGTGTTGAAACACGGAAACCAAGAATTCTTTGAGAGAGACACCAGCCTTTTTGATTGATGCTACATGTACAATCAAGGCTGCGCGACCTCGTGGATTACCGGTTTTTTAAACAGCACCTATGATGGGATGACCACGGTGAGGCAGCCCGGAGGCCTTGGGCGATGATGTAATTCCTTGTGCCCCTTCCAGCCATCACGGCACCACCCAAACTTCTGGAACCTGCAAACCACGGCGAACCCTTGCGGTCTGGGAACGTTGACTGGCTCAACACCACAGGCTAAACCGTTCTACTGCTGCAATGCCGATCACGCGTGCGCTGGCGTTCTCCGTAAAACTTGGCTTTCTGAAACGACGCGAAAAGCGTTCAATGCAACGGGAGGGAGCTTGCTGTGATCCGGAGTCTAGGCCTGCACCGCCACTCTCAACAAGCTGTATGCACCTAAATCGTGGCGAGTACCTACTGTCAAAGGTGGCGCAGCACCTCCACTCCAAGCTCTGATCGTTGGGCAGCTCCAGAGCCAGAGCGGGCAGGCGCGGATGGGTCTGGTCTGGTCTGTCTGTGATCTGGCTGGCTCACTGGTCTGATGCGATGCTGTCAAACCTGACAACAACACATCAAATCGCATCCGACATCAACGATTTCGGCTATTGCAATTGTCTCCCGAACCCCGCATATCCCAAGGAACGCTGCGCCCCATCACCCGCTTCCACTTTCTTAAGGTTCCATCTTCTTCGGCTGGCGGCTTGCGACTCCGACGACCGCGCGCGTCTTTTCGTTTGTCGCAGTTGCTCTTTGCGTCATCCCGGCTCTCGTGCCTCAACCATGGTCAGCTTGCCTTCACAGCTACGATCCCATCGCCGTCTCGCAAAGTCTTGAAAGGAAGAGAGCAAGAAGAAAGAAATCAAGGAAGTCGACACCCCATCATAGCATGCGCCGGGGGAGCTCGTTATCATGGCCGAATCACAGATGCAGTTAGAGGATTGTATGTGTTGCTGGCGACGCAACTGCAAACGAGAACTAACAAAAAACCCGTAGGGCTGGACGACCTATGTGTCCGCTTCATCATCAACCTCCCGCAGGAGGACCTCTCCTCCGTCGCGCGGATATGCTTCCAAGTCGAGGAAGCCCAGTGGTTCTATGAAGATTTTATTCGTCCACTCGACCCGACCCTGCCGTCCATGACACTGCGCACCTTTTGCCTTCGCATCTTCCAACACTGCCCTCTGTTGGCCAACTTCTCTGTCGAGAACCACACCAAGGCATTTGAGGAATTCCTCGAATACAAGACCCGAGTTCCTGTTCGGGGTGCTATCTTGTTGAACGAGGCTATGGACTCGACCGTGCTAGTCAAGGGATGGAAGAAGGGCGCCAACTGGAGTTTTCCACGAGGCAAGATCAACAAGGATGAGGATGATCTTGACTGCGCTGTTCGAGAAGTCTATGAAGAGACCGGTCTGGATCTACGAGCCGCTGGACTGGTGCCTACCGACCACAGGCCCAAGTACATCGAGATTGCGATGCGCGAACAGCATATGAGGCTCTACGTCTTTCGCAATGTTCCGATGGACACTAGATTCGAACCAAAGACGAGGAAGGAGATCAGCAAGATTCAATGGTACAATCTGTCTGAGCTGCCGGCATTCCGTCGGAAGAATCAACAGCAGGACACGGCTGCTATTCCCAACGCCAACAAGTTCTACATGGTTGCTCCCTTCCTGGTGCCATTGAAGAAATGGGTTGTCTCCCAGAAGAAGATTGATGCGAGGAAAGCGGCTAGTGGCTCTCACCCTCACCGAGCTATTGACGAAGCTCATCTCGAGGACGATGCATGGAAGACGGATACCGGTGCCGAAACTGCCGACCAGGCGCCAGCCATAGACACACATCAAGGTGCTGAACAGGAGCTTCATCGGCTGCTGAAGATACAGCAACCCACCCAGGGCTTGCAGGCACCTACAGCTCCTGTTCAGCAGGATAAAGGCAGTGCTCTCCTATCTATTCTTCAGGCTAAGGGCGGGCCTGCAAACGCGGTACTGCAACCAGGGTCCTACCAACCTCACACTCCTCTGGACATGACGGTTGGTGAGGCACCTCAGCCTCGGACGCCCCATCATCATAATCACCACCATATGCCTTCCATCACCACCCAACAACCGCCTCCCTCGTTCCCTTATTCGCCTAGCCAGGTCGCCCGTTGGAATATGCCCCCTGTGCAGCAAGCGAGAAACGAACAGCCGTTCAGCCAACAATTTCCAATCCCCGAGGGGCAGTATAAGAGCAACCAAGCTCCTTTGGTACATCCCCAGCCACTTCCTCCTCAGGTAGAAAGGTCTGTTTTCAATAGGAGTGTATTCCAAGATGGCACTCAGCCCAACTACCCCGGTGCTCCTGTGCCATTCAACAACCCACAAGCAGGACAGTATGGATATTCCAGCCAAGCATCGCAAGCCCCGATTCCTGTAGAGCCTCCAAGACAGCCCCAGTTGAACGGACAGTCTATGGCACTCCTGAACGCTTTCAAAGGTGCAAACATCTCGACTCAGCTCAAAGAGAATATCCAACAACCTCAAATGCCCAACCCCGGCTACCAGGGCCAGAATCCAGCACCTGCTTACAGCAACTTTGGTGGACCACAGATACCTCCACAAGTCCCCCCGCATACAGCTGGTATCCTAGGTGGCTACAATCGTTCTCAACCAAGTCCCAAGGAACTCCCAGGCTCTAAAGTTGGGCCACCTGCTGATAACCACCGAAATGCTCTCCTCGGCATGTTTCGTAAGGAGGATCAGGCCCAGCCACAGGCCCATGTGCCTCAACCTAGCGTTCAGCCTGCTCCTGGAAATATGTTGAACGAATTATTCCGTTCGGCAGGTGGGGATGCTCGACAGGCTCAAGTTCCCTCGCGAGCCAGCGCGGACACTAACCCGTCCATTTCTCTTGAAGCGCTATCTATCCACCCCCGACCTTCTCAGTCTGGTACCCCTGGGTCGCAAGGAAGGGCAGATTATGGGCAGCAATACGGCCCTCTTCCCCAAGGACCGGCCACCTCTCAGCCCGCTCAGCCTATCCGTATTCTGCAGCGAGGCCAGAACGACCAGTTCCTGCGTGTTGGCGGGCACTCGACAGCATCTCCACAAACTTCACAGGCGTCGCCCAGTGGTCTTGCTGGCCACTTGCAGCCCGTGCCGGCGGGAGCCAGCCCCGGAGTCACACCGTCATTTCCCGCTGCGCTCAGCCAACGTCGTGAGTCTGGGCCTGACCAGAAACGACAACTCCTATCTCTCTTTGGAAAACAACCATCTCCTGCCAGTTTGGAGGCAGCCAAAGGAAAGGAGGTCATCGCGGGGACGCCGAGGTCTCGTCTTGCTTCCCTGGCTTCTGGTGCCGGCGAGCCGGGGCTTGGAAATCTGCCCCCTTCTCGCCGAGGCAGCCAGACACCAATTTCACCCGCGGAGCGCACCTTTTTGCTAGACTACCTGCAGTCTGTTACCAACAGCGCCAACCGGTGAGGCGGATGTTGGGCTTTTTGTTTTATCATGCGTTGGAGTATAGTTAGGATTGGGGGAGCATATTCAACGGGGTCTTGCTGTCTTGGTCGCGAAGGTTGCTAGTTACCTACTATCTAGATACTCACGATGCATTTCTCGCAAGTTGAGTGT
The DNA here is from genome assembly GCA_003947045.1 of Fusarium ambrosium. Taxonomy (NCBI): domain Eukaryota; kingdom Fungi; phylum Ascomycota; class Sordariomycetes; order Hypocreales; family Nectriaceae; genus Fusarium; species Fusarium ambrosium. The sequence continues at coordinate 13,784 of NIZV01000340.1, forward strand.
GCTTTGAGGCGCAATTGATTGAATATTTTTAGTCGTCGTGTTGGATTAGATGTTGAACAAATCTAGACTTGAAAGGTGACAAGTCAAGGTTCTGTGCTTGAATGTTCCTCATGGATGGTCCTGGTTGAATGTCCACATATGGGTAGAGGCGTAGTAATACACATCCGCAAGTTGTAGCACATCTGCATTCACTGAGACTGAGGATCTTGGAAATGGTTCAGACCATGGAAGGTCCACAGGCGAGCTGTGCTTGGTGTCAGAATCATTAGGCGTAGTGACATAAAGCAAGATGATCTATTATACGTTAGAGAACGAATGGTGAGCACGGTGAACATGTCCTAGAATTACCCCAAATTTATGATGTTATATGCCTCGAGGTTAGTGTTCATCCTCTATTGTGGTGAGAGGCATCTTCGAGTGACTGGTATCTTTGGTGGGTGTGGGGGAAAAGGGGTATCGCAATAGATGATGATGATGATGTTGGTCTGCTATTGCTATATTTTGGCAGCCTCAAAAACGTGGTTCTCTCAAATCTCCTTTGTTGCTTGCACGTATAGGGGACATTAAGGCGGGGAGATGTTGAGTTATGACGTCCATGCCGATAAACACTTCACTGCATGATCAAGATGTAAAACACAAGAACCTCTGCAATTCGATCGTAATAGACCACATTAGAAATTTGATCAATCAAACGGCTTTTGCCAGTCCCAGATACTCCTGATTCGCCGATAAGCTCCTGCCCCTGAATCACGCACGCCACGGCACTGCCGGGACAGCTCTGGAGTACATACCCTTATATATCACTTCCCAAGACACGTTTCTCAACAGACGGGCGTCAAAGTGGCCGAGCGGCGACTGTTCAGCAGTTTCTGACGAGATGCGAGCATCAAGTTAGCCAAATGCATCGGGGACGGCGGCGTGTGCTGACATAAGGTGGGCATGTCGATGCACCAGGGCTTGATGTTCGGAGAGCGCTCAATGTCACCGAGGCGCCTGTCCTCCTACGCGCTTCTTTTTTTGCTTCTTTTTGATATGGTTTTCTGTTTTTAGACTCATTTTTGGTTGTGCTATGCTTGGTTCAAGTTCATCTTTTGGGGAGTTCATGAGGCGTGAGGCATGGCGATGCTCTGTGATGGCGTCTTTTTGGAGTTGAACTTTAGGATGATTTTAGGCCTCACCCTTAGGCTCCACACTGCTTCAGCCTCAATCGTGCCAGAGTTCTTGGGTTCGAATCCTGCTACTTCTCTTCATTGATTTGTGTGTTCTGCAGCCTTTGACTCCCATCATAGGAGTGTTCGAGCGAGTTGCCTCTCTTTTTCCGGGTCTGGCAAGCGCAATTGCTTCAAAAAGACATGCCAAGACAGTAGAGATTCTTGTCAAAGAGTATTTAGGTGGGGAGTTAGAAGAACATCCATGCTAAAGAGGCTAGAATGTTAGAAGGTTGCTCTCAATGGAGGTAATGACAAAGGTGCCTGGTGGTCGCCCAAGGATGGATACAATGACCATGTACCCTTAATCGTGACACGAACCCGAGATGAACAACATGGAATAATTTTGATTCCTTTACTCTTGCACTCCTACATATTCTCGTAGTTAGTGCGGAGGGTTTTGCTCGAGCCACATCTGGTGCGAGGTAGATGTCAGGGGCGAAGAAAAGAGGGAGGCAGCGAAAGTGCACAAAATGTCCCAACAAACAAAACATGGCCTTGAAAAACTCAAATGAGCATTCGCAACCTTGTCTAAGCTATTAGAGGAGACTCCAAGGCTTCAATTTTAACTAGCCATAGGCTGGTTAAGTGGTGGACGTTGAGGGCGCATCATGGCATCGCACATCACACCTCCTTCTTTGCGCATGCACCCACCCCCTACGTAGAATAATCTAACCAAGGTACCTATATATACCAAAAGTCTTCATCCCTCTATCACCCAACAACAAAGGCGGCTCCGACTGGTCTAGTGGTTATATCTCGCGATATAATGATGATGATTAGGATCCACATCCTAAGGCGCGTCAGCACCTGAAGGAGGTCGGTACACCTGAGGCTGTCAAGCCGCAAGGTGCTATCCGCGGTGGTGGAGTGTGCGCCTGATGTTGTTGGGCCTTTATTTTTTTTGGCCATTTCTTTTCTTTTTGAATATTTCTGCACAAGTGAGGTTGACAGGTGAGGAGGATTTGGCAATGTTGATAATGTGTAGATGACTTGATGTTGGGAGAATGATCACTGATCCCAGGTTTGAGGTCAGATGTTTACCAGTCAATCAAGAGATTCGACCAACTAAAAGAAGCGAGATCTAGTGTTCGAGTCCCATAGGGACGGCGAGTTCTAAAATCCCAAGGTTTCCTTCGCTTGATCAAGACATCGCACACGAATTCAGGGGTACAAAAAGGATTGACTACCAAAGGAAGGTTTGAACATAAAAATCCCATTTCTCAAACTCGAACACGTTAAAATGCCATTGAAAACCAGGCAAATCGTACAAGGGTATCTCGTAAAAGAGCTTCCCACCTGGGCCTTGACAGGAAGTAGACAGAAAGACAAACACATGAATGGAATCAGGAATATTCCGAGTCATCCGAGCCATCCGAGCTATCATCTTCATCCTCATTGTAGTCATCAGTCACATCTAGCACACGGAAACGGTTGGTGACCTGACTCTTGGACACGGAGCTGTTCGAAAAGGTGCGCTTCGTCACGACGCCAGACCCGGGACCCCGGGCCAGAATTGGCAAGTTCCTTGGGGCCTGAGCACATTCGTCGTCTGCCCACTCAATGCGGGAGCCTTTGTATTCACTAAAAGAGAGGACCTGTCAGCACCTTTGCTACCTAAGAAGTAGACAGTCCCAATGCAGGGTAAATCAACTCACAGTCGGCTCATCATACAAGTTCGTGCAAAGATGGCGTTGTGGACCGAGTTAGTGCTGATATAGCACTCGTCTCTGAAAAATTCGACCTTGAGGACATGGAGATTGTGAATATGCGCGAGATCTTCCCGGATGCTCTCTTCAGTGAGGTTGGGATTCCGGTTGCGGATGACAAAGTTGCGAGTTGCACCTCGGCTGATCTGGTGGCAAACATGAGATGCAAGAACGAATTGCTGGTCGTTCCATTTCACAGGGATCTATCAAGGTGAGTCTATGCGAATCGTTGAGATATGGCGAGTCACTCACCGTGGTGTTGCGAATGCGCAAGCCATGCTCCCGCGCACGTTCAAGAAAGGCGGCAGCATCATCCCCGTACACAAACGACACAGTGGCAGTGTGCTCCTTCGGGCGAAGATAAACCTCTAGAAGAGGGCCGCCTCGAATGACCGCAGTAATGTCACCACGTCTAACACCGGAAGGGAGGTTGAAGAGTCGAATTGATCTCTGGGCGTTGCGCTCTAGTCGTCGATTGGGATCGTACCGATTGCTACCCTGCGGTGACTTGGGTTCCTGGGGCCATGGCTCGGTTGGCGATTCAACAGACGGCGACTGAATGACCGGGAATGGGTCGGTATCGGGGTGAGGGCATTCTCTGTTGGTCTCGGTTTGGTGATGGCCCTGGTAAGGAGGTGCTTGAGGATTGTACGTGTAGTCACCAGAGTTGGGCTGATAAGAATGCCCGTATGAGGGAAGCGAATCTGGATCACTCAGAAGCTAGAGCCAGTCAGCAGAGTTCCGTATGCAGGAAGACGAAGCGTTCGAGTGAGAGGATAATTGGTATGGTTAAAACGTACGTCAAGAGCATCATTACTGATCCCTTGGTCGACGAGTTTCTGGCGCAGGCAAGCTATGTATAGGTAAGGTTAGATGTGTTCTCTCTGGGTATTCAATTCCTAGCTCTGTAGCATTTGAATATTGCAATTCCTCGGGGCTATACCATATCTCTGAGAGATCTTGACCAGCCTATCGTATTCTGCGTGAGATACGTAGACCCCCGGGCTCTGGGCGTTCTTGGGCGAATGTTAGCCTGGTGAATGGGGAAGATTCCCGTGTCGGGTTTGGCACAAGAAGAAACGTACGTTCTGGTTCCTAAGGTAGTGAAGAGTTAGTTCTGTAGCCCCAGTCATTCCTGCAGGAGCGCCATTCGCATCCAGATTGTGTTGATGAAGCATTCGTGGATAGGAAGGCGAAATGCATAGCACTTACTGCGGAGAACTCATGTTGACGCCTGGTCACCACTGAGCGAAACTGCTTTTCTCTCGAAAATGATAGGATGCAAAAGTAGAGGAAAGAATTGATGATAGCGGCGCCCGTGTTGATTTTATCTTCCAGATGCCGCTGGAGGACGAGGCGCTATGGCAGTGCCTGACAGCGACAGAAGCAAACAAACTGGCAGAAATTTGATGCCTTGTATCAGTTCAACCAAACGGCGGGAGCATGGAAATTCCACGTGCCGCTGCCGGCAGCCAGCCGTCATCTGCCATCCACCATCTCGTTGGTCGCTCTTGCATTTTATGACCCCAGCAATTGACAGAGCAGATGGATAGGGTCAACAGGACGGATGAAGCAAACACTTGCTTGTCTTTCTTTGCCATGTCTGCGAGTTTCGAATTTATTATTGTGGATTATGATAACAAACAAGCCGATTCTTGGGGTAGCTGCACATCATGGTTGGATGTGAGCTGAGGAGGCAGATGATGTGCTTGCTGAGACCTGACAAGATACCCTGTATAGGTTACTCGGTATCATCCAATATGTTGACCCAATGGCATCTGGAATATACTCAGCACACTCATATTGGCAATTATGAAGGAGAATACAAGTCATGGCTTCGATGTGTTCAATATCAATACACCTCTTAACGCTGCCATTTGACTGATATCAGAAAGTATGGATGGTTTCTTTCATATGCAGGGCGAGCCTCGTTGCAATCAAATACAAACTTTCGCATTACCCTTGGGATTAAACAACGGGGAAGAGCAGCATCTAAGTACTCGTCCTTCATCAACCATCTTTGATCTGTCCCGTCCCGACAAACCTGAGTCAATAGCGTGCCATCGTTTCACCAGGGCTGCGTGTAACCAGGTAAGTTGCGTTTAGAGCATCGGAGGATTAAGCGGTAGACACAGACTAGCAAACGGCGGGATCTTTTAGTTCGAGACAGCAGGCAGGCTGTCATCCCGCGCCTGACTTCAACAGGCAAGGAAGAACACGGCACGGCAAGGCATGGTAGAGGCAAATGGGCTTTCTCATTCGGCAACAGCGCATGTTCTTATCGTGATACACGACCTCTGAGATCAGCAAAGGATACGAGAAGCACATGATGACGACAATAGGTAGCATCCATCCATCTATAACACCCGCAAAAAAAGAAGAAGGCCCGGTTTAAAAAGAGAAAATCTGGCTCTGCTGATGGAACCCTGAGCCATGTTTAGTGCATGATTACCGAGAATAGCGGGTTGGGTTTAGGGGACTCCGGCCTGGAACGGGGATGGCGGGGAGCGGGAGACGGGATCACAGGTTATTTTTAGGAAGAGGGAGCGGACAACACGAGATCACGTGTCGGGCCACCCAATCGAATTTGGCACAGGTGTCAGCCATCCGTGGAGATGAGATGGCCACACACGCAGCCCAGCCCCAGCTCGCGAAACAGTCAGCCAGCCATCAAGCACCTCACGCAGGAAACTCTGACTTGCCTGCGGTCGCTTGCTTGGTCACAGGCCTGTGAACGTGGTGGTCATTACTCATCGATTTGGGTGAGAGCTTGTTGAGGGTAAGGCTGCAACTTAAAAAGTATGATAGAGAAGAGAAATGATGGATACGCTCAGATAAATAAACCTCGATCAGGGGTTGCCGTGTCAGAGCTGAATGCTTATTGTTGTTTTCTTTTTTTTTTTCCTCAGCTGTCTGCTAGTCTCGACCAGGCTGTGCTACCACACTCGTGGGAGGCCAGCGCCATTGAGGCCCTCCTGAGAAACCGCTACGGACCGCTGACGTCCACTGGAAAAAACGGCCGGGGCCCCCTCCCCAAAAAGGAGACGCTGGTTGAAGTCAATCGAGGTACGTACCCTTCGGGCGGTGCTTTGGTGCAACGGCGAGCCTATGAAAACGCAGGACGGAAAGCAACCCCTGTCTCGCTCCTTCATTCAGGATGGGCTGTCCGGGTCTCCTGCTGGGCCAACACGACGCCAGCGCTTTCCCTTGTTCATCCTCCGCTCCTCCCTCCCGTGTCCTTCCCTTCCATCCATCACGCTCCCTGTCCACTTGATTTTCTTGTTCAGGCTGCCTGTCCTCTCGCTTTTTCTCTTCTGTATTCTTCTCGAGATTCATCCATTCCAGCGTTTTGAAGGTCAACGGCAACGACCATCAGATCATAGCTTGGTTGTCTCTCACTTTGCTATTTTACTACACTCGCTTCGCCATTCGCATACCACTCGCTTTTCCCGTTGTCGACTTGGATCACCCGTTTTTTGCTTGTCTCGCATCATTCTCATTCCTGTGACACGGCATCATTCACGATTCATAACAACGGCATCATCATCATTTCGACACTCCATCATCGAAGCTCGTAGCCATCTATCGATCACTGTGACTACAACCGCGGTAACCACTTTCTTGAAACTACCTTTTGCTCTCGACAAATCCATCCACATCGCCCATCATGCGTCCCGCCTCGGGCCTCGTCCAGCTGGCCGTCTGCGTCTCATCTCTCGCTCCCCTGACTGCAGCATGGCCTGAATGGTTCCTCCAATCCGACTCGGTCGTCGTTGCCAGAGACGTGGTTCGACAAGAGCGTACGTCAGCATCCCTGCATCTGAGAAAATTACACACTAACCCATCATAGTGGCACAAGAGACGGGCTTCCTCGAGCCTCGTGCGGACGAAGAGTCCACAACCCAGGAAGAGGCCACCAAGACTGGCAAGGAGGTCAAGACGGTAAACCTCAACACTGCCAAGATCGAAACGGAAACGGGCGAATCCAAGGCCGATGACAAGACCAACACCGACGAGGAAACCGAAACTGCTACTGGAAAAGAGACCGGCAAGAAGGGAGAGACGGGAAAGACAAACACCAAGGATGCCAAACCCACCCGAACCAGCTACTCCTTTGATGTTGCTGCCGGCGGCGTGAACATGCAGACTCCTGAGACCCTGTACCAGCCCACGCCTCTGTACAAGATTGGTGACTATGCCACCTTTGGCTGGAACTATACCTCGCTCAAGGGCACTCCTACTGCTATCGACGTGCTCGTCAGTTGCTCTGCCAATGCTGAGACGTACACTCTCGCTGCCAACACGACCTTTGAGAAGAACCCTTCTTACACCTGGGACACGGGCAAGCAAGCCAACGACGTTAACGCTCCCCTTGTTGTTGGTCTGTACACTCTCATCATCAAGGACTCTGATATGGGAATCAGCGATGTCCCCGACCCAGGCTACCTGTCGGTTGCCAGGACCTTCCAGTTCGGCATGTACACCCCCCGAGACTATGTTCCGTACAGCGAGTGGACTTGCGACGTTTGCAACAGCGCACCTGGCCTCAGCCATGGCGGCATTGCCGTGGTGCTGTCGATGACCCTGGTCACAATTGCCTCGTTCACCTGGTTCGTCACCGGCCTCGGTTTGCAATAATCAGCTTGTATTCGCACTTGTTTTGGAGTTAGTTTTTCGGATTCACGTATTCATTTGGCGGGCAAGCATCGAACGAGCATAATTATGCTCCCTTTTCACAGCATTGGACATGCTATTCAGAAGCTTCTGGGGAGGGCGTTAGTAGAGGGATGTTTTTAAGGTGAAGGTACCGCTCAAGGACGGGAAAAACTCGAATTTGGATGCTTCATGATCTGATCGCCACAGAGTAAATCATGTAATGATTCTATATACATCTTAATCTCGTCGGTCTTTAGGATTACTATACTATACCGAACGAAACAGTTTGTTTTCAAGGAAATATTTTACAATTTGGCACAGGTCTCAAGTCGTCGTCATTGCCCCATCATTTTGCTGTGATCTGACATGGAACTACTGTACGGGGCTTGGGCTTCAAGCAAAGATGGTTCATGGGGTGCATGTTAACGTTAGTCTACTTGTGGGTATATGGTTATTTATGTCGGCATAGTACATTGTGTCGTTAAATGTTTGGCAGCTCCCAACCTTGTCGGCTTCATGATGGTTGAATATGGAGTTTGCATCTTACACCATCCGTAGCTGGAATCCAGCTCCTCTCTCTTCTCGATCCCGCCCCTGGAAGATGCCGGTAAAGTCGACATCGCCCAAAGACGCAGCCTGACCGCGTACAGGCGCATGTGGCTCCTGTCGCCGGCGCCGCTCCTGGCCGGCCTTGCTTGGAAACGTGGGGAACATGCTCTCGGGCTTGGGCTTCGGGTCTTGACGGAAGTACTCGTGTTGGAGCATCTCACGAGCCGTCGGCCTGCGGTCCGGGTCTAGTGATAGGAGATCGGCTAGTAGACCGGCGCCAGCCGAGGTGAGGCCCGGGAAGCGGGCGCGGACGACGGAGCCGGATGCGGCTGCGGTCTTGGGGAGGCGGAGAGATCGGGCATTGGGGAGACGACGGAAGCCGGGCCAGGATTCGTCTGTGGGAACGCCGCAGAGTTCAAAGATGCGCGAGACCTGGTCAACCTCGTTCTTGCCTTGGAGGAGGGGCTCACGGGTGAGCAGCTCGCCAAAGATGCAACCGACACTCCACATGTCGACAGCTGCGCCGTAGGACTTTGCGCCGAGGAGGAGCTCAGGGGCGCGGTACCAGAGGGTGACGACGAGCTGGGTGAGCTTGGGCGGGGGATCGCCGACGTAGCGGGCCATGCCAAAGTCGGCGATCCTAAGCTGGCCCCGGTTGTTGAGGAGGAGGTTGGACGTCTTGAGGTCGCGGTGGAGGATCCAGTTGTCGTGGAGGTATGCGATGCCCGAGGTGAGCTGGAGGAGCAGGCGCTTGACTTCGGAGGAGAGGAAGGGCTCGGGCATGTCTTCGAGGATGCTCTTGAGGTCGTGCTCGACGAACTCGAGGACGAGGAAGAGGGAGCTGCGAGGTAGAATTGTTAGTTGAGATGTCTGGATGAGTTGAGGGGGCGCGTACTTGTCTGGTCGTGATACATCATCTCCCACGACAACCTCCACCATTTTAACAATGTTGCGATGCTGGCAATCCTTCAAGATCTGGATCTCACGTAGTCCCGTAACCGGCAGGCCATTCCGATCTGCGGGATCCAGCTTTAATCGCTTCAGCGCGACGACCTTGCCGGTAGCCTTGTCCGTCGCCCGCGCAACCCAACCATAGGTGCCCTCCTCGATATCGTTCAGCTTCTCGTAGTTCTCGACACTCCTGCACTTGGACCAGCTCCCAGTGGGAAACCGCAGCAGCTTCGCGGGGGGTTGTTTTTCCTCGTTGGCGCCAGCGCCGAACTCAGGTGTGATCCTCCGTCGCTTCGAGGGCCGGTCATCGTCGACGTCGAGCGATGTTCTGGCTGCCGCGGCTTGCGCTTGCTTCTCTGCCTCGAGCTTGCGGGCCTTTTCTGCTTTTTTGCGTCGCTTCTCTTCCTTGAGTTTGGCATCGAGACGGGCATCTTCTTCGGTGTCTGCCCACCGCGATTTGCTAGACATGACGGGACGTCGAGCGCGTGAGTGATCGGTGTGTTAACGTAGGGGAGATTGTCGTTTATCTATCCCAAGATTCGAGACTGAATGAGGCGATCGATCGGTTCGTGTTGTTGTGTGTAACGAGTTGGGGCTGCTCGAGCTTTCCCTGCGAGCTCGGGGGAATTTATCTTATCTTATCAGCAGCGGCTGTTGACCTCCAAAGAAAAGCATCGTCATTGGCGCTTGACATGTGCTTTACTGGCCGGCGCCTTGTCAATGAGAACCTCACCAAAAACCCTGCACAATTGACAGGCTCCGAAGATGATGAGACCACTCAGTGTCCGGCCGCTTGCGAGGCTCGGTGGGAGTCGTTGGATGCAGCGGCCTGGCTTTGGAGCTGCTAGGAGCTTCTCATCGAGTATTCGACGGTTTCAAAGCGAGGGTGAGGGAGAGAGGAAGTGGTCTACGCCTCTAGCCAAGCAGCTCTTTGAGGCCATCTCTGTAAGAATGTCAATTTTTTCAAATTATATAAAACCAAGCTGACCTCGTAGACAACCGGTCCTGTTCCTCTGGCTAGTTACATGCGCATGTGCCTGACGGGTGATATTGGAGGCTACTACACGGGCGCCATTGGCGAGGGACGGGATCAGTTTGGAGCAAAGGGCGACTTTGTGACATCACCAGAGATATCTCAGATCTTTGGGGAACTCATTGGTATATGGTTTCTCGCTGAATGGATCAGCCAAGGTCGACCCAAGCAGGGCGTGCAGCTCATCGAGGTTGGGCCCGGCCGAGGTACTCTGATGGACGACATGCTTCGAGTGAGTTGTTGGTTGTACCACATTCTCAGGAAGAGTTACTAATCTGTTTTTAGACGATCCAGAGGTTTCCTGCAATGTCTAACAGCATTGACGCTATCTACATGGTCGAGGCCAGTCGCGAGTTGAGAGACGCCCAGAAGCAGCTTCTCTGCGGCCCGGATGCTTCATCATCAGAGTCCAAGGCCGGCTTTCATAGTCCCAGCAAGTACAACGGGAAGCAGATTGTTTGGACTGACACCATCAAGTCCATCCCCATCGGTGAGTGTCATTCGTCAACTTATAATAAAGAACTGTCACTAACATATTGGCCAGAACCCGACAAGACGCCCTTCATCATCGCCCACGAGTTCTTTGACGCCCTCCCCATTCACAGCTTCCAGTCCGCTCCGGCTCCTTCACCACAGAGCAAGTCATCCACCTCCCCTCAACCACAGCAGCCCTCACACGACACCAAGCCCACCATGGAGTGGCGCGAGATGATGGTATCGCCAACTCCCCCCGGCGCAACTCACGCCGACCTCGGCACGCCCAAGTTGGAGCAGCATGAGCCTCCCCCTGAGTTCCAGCTAATTCTCTCCTCGGGGACCACGCGGCACTCGCGCTTCCTCCCTGAGTCTTCGCCTCGGTACCGCAAGCTCAAGAACGTCCCGGACTCAGTCATCGAGGTCTGTCCGGACGCCTCCATCTACGCTACTGACTTTGCAGCTCGCATCGGTGGTTCTCCCCAGCATCCCAAGCCCAAGCCCAGTGGCGCCGCTCTCATCCTTGACTATGGAACCTCTGACACAATCCCTATAAACTCGCTCCGCGGCATCCGCCAGCACCGTCGCGTGAGCCCCTTTTCCGCACCCGGTCTCGTCGACCTGAGCGCCGACGTCGACTTTACTGCCATCGCCGAGGTGGCCACTTCGGCGAGCGAGGGTATCGAGGTTCATGGCCCCATCAACCAGGGAGACTTCCTTGAGCTGATGGGCATCCGGGAGCGTGCCGAGATGTTGACCAAGGCCCCTGGCGTCGACAAGGAGACTGCCGGCAAGATTGATGGAGCGTGGAAGAGACTTGTTGACAAAGGGCCCGATGGTATGGGCAAGCTCTACAAGGCTCTGGCTATCCTACCAGAGAATGATGGACGAAGACGACCTGTTGGATTTGGAGGCGATGTCAACGCTTAGACATGACGGATCGGTCAAGGTATCGGCTATAAATGGGGTCTCAAAAGGCAGAAAGATGACATATGTACTATCATGCAAACCTATCAAACTCGGTGTGAGTTGTATTCCTAGGGAGTCGTGTAAAATTCAGGTTCTATCCTTTCACTATGTAACACGTCACGTAACCCAGCCCATACAAAATAACAATGGATAAGAGAGAGAGAGAGAGAGAGAGCAAAAAAACACAAAAACTTCCGATTCATTCACCAGTCCCAGAATTGTTGCCCATCAAATAGGTACCTACTTGTATACAAAGATGCGTCTGCTGTCAGTCATGTGCAGCGCAGTCTTGTTCCTTGCCCCTACTGCATCCCTTTTATTTGCCTTTTACAAGCTTTGCGTCCTCGTCGTCACTTCCATCATCGGAAAACTTGTCTCCGTCCTCGCCAATGGCGAAGATGGTCTCGTTTTCTAGTGACTCGCGAGGAGCAGTGCGGGTGTTTCGTTGTTGGCTGGCACTCTGTGACGTGCCAGAGAATGATAGGCCATTGGAGGCCTGCGAGTTGTTCTGAGGCTTGCCCAACTGAGCTTCCTCATCGTCCGAATCTTCTCCAGGGACACCAATATCACCAATCTCAAAGTTGCCGTCATCATCCTGGGCAATCTCGTCACTCATGGCGAAGCGGCGGTTGTTGGCAGTAGGGCGCCAAAGGTAAGCGATCCAGGCAACGTCCGCCAAGTACACAATGTTCAACCAGCCATCAAGGACGAACCATCGCGTCTTCCAGTGGAAGGGGACAAAGTCGGGGTCGCTGGACGAAGCGAAGGTGAAACTGTTAAAGAAGAAGAATCCAAAGATGACCAGGACGCTAATGAGGATGGCCCACCAAAGCTTCCTGTACATGGCTTCCTTGGCGTGCTGCTTTCGCTCACGGAGGTCCTTGAGAGTGAAGTTGAGAGAGTTGAGAGTCCAAACATAAAAGGCAGTGAGTGTGCCGGCCAAGGGGAGCACAATCAGGAGGATAAAGGGGCCTGGAGTAAGTTAGTTAATGAGTCCCGAAAAAGTTAAGGATGACTTCTTACCTGCGGTCTCAGGGGTGATAGAGAGGTTAGTGATGGAGTACACTAATCCAAACAGGAAGTGCGCGGCAGCAAGCCATCGGACCCAAATCATGGTTCTACCAAGTGTGGGCTTCACCACGCCATAACCCATACAGACGATGAGCAGCAGGAAGAAGGAAAACGAGTTTCGCGCCGCATTGAGAACTCCAACAACAGTAAGCAAAACCTTGGATCCAATGTTGGCGCCGTTGCGGTTTTGGTAGTCTAAGTCAGGTTAGTACAGGCTAATAAACCCCCCGATCAGGATACAAACCATAGAAACCCCAAGTCATGAGCATCTCGAGGACCAAAAAGATCAAGATGGCAGTGATATAGTTTTGCACAGCCACTAGAATATGTTAGCTTACGGGCCAGCGCAATGGTTAAGAGACACGCTTACAGATGTCATGACGGTGCTGATAGTACAAGAAACCCCAGAAGACGACTATCAGAGCATACAGGATAGTCATTCCACCATAGAAGGGCAACTTGGGAATCTGCGTGGCCTGAAGCTCGCCATAGGCATTGCGATACTCGACAACGGCATCGTATTTCTCAGTGTTGTACTTGCCCGTCAAGACGCAGTAGTAACCGGTCTTCTTGATGGCATAGTTGATCGGGGTGGCCTTGTTGAGGTGGACAGCCTTGGTGAGGATCAAGGTCGACGACTTCTTGTCGGCGTCGGGGGCCAGGATGAACTTGCCCTTGTCGGTCTCGTTACAGAAGTTTTGCTTGATCAGATCGTCCCTGCAGACTCCAAATCGCTAAATGGATACGTCAGATATGAGCCGAGACTGGGGGGTGTTTGCGCGAATGCTCACGTTGGCGGGGTTATCGGGATCTTGTATTCCAACGAGGCCCCTGTCCTTCCACTCGAATATCACCAAGCTGGCGATCGGATCTTTGTCGTTAGACTGGCTGGTGTTGAGGAACTTGGTGAGGATAAAGGGATCGACGGGTCCGCCCCATGAACTTCGGCTGTACATGCCTGGTCTATGTTAGATCGAATTGCGCGATGAGCTTGATTTATATAACCTACCGGTGCAGAACTCTTGGTAACCATCTTTCTCGCTCTAGGGACCATTAGCAACTTGCGCCCGAGGATCCGATGGACAGTGTCCGTACCAGTCCAACCTCGTAGGCTTGAGCAGTCAGGGACATGCCCAGCACGAGCAGTCCCGTGAGGAACCTCATATTCGATATACCGTCGTCGTTTTTGCGGCGGAAGCTTCGGGACAAGTAGTGGGGAGATAGGAGAGTGTGATGTTGGATGATGGTCGAGGCGAGGACAGAGAGGGAGAGCTAGGGAGCTTCGAGACGGACGTTTAAGTGGTGGCGTCGCAGCTTCTACAATTTATGGAGCATGTCGAGCCGGCCAAAAGGGATCCTACTGCGCGACGGGGGAGATCCTAGAGGTAGAGGAATTCGATGAGTATCTTGAAAAAGAAAATGTGTCGATTCTCGACTCGTATGTAGAAGACGCAAGTATTAGAGAAAGAGGGAGCCTCGCGGTTTGAAGGGAGCAAGATACCCTGGTATCCACGTATACGTAATTGGCCGCCCGTGATGCCAGGTCAGCAGCGGCGGCAGGAGAAACCGTGTGTTCCTGCCTTGCCATTGGCTGGTTCGATCGCGCCAGTCGTCCCGATAACGATAAGCCCCAGGTACCATACGTACCATGGCGCATCATTCGCGATGCGAAATTCGTCTTTATAACTTCATCAACGGCAGATCATCCTGTTGACTTTGTAGTTTTGGACTAACGCAACGATGGGCAAAGGAACAGACAAGCTATATGTGAGTACTCTCGCCATATCATTTCAATAGTTGCATTCGCTAACACCAATTGCTCTCCAGATCACCCATTCAGAATGGTCCTCTTCCGACGCCTTCTCCGCCAGCGTCGGCGCTGGAGCCTCCTCTCGCAACCAAAACAGCAACGCCTCCTTCCGTCGCCTCCCCTTCAACTTTTGCGCCGCCAGTCTTCAACCCTTCAAGAACCCCGTATGCACCCCGGATGGCACCATCTTCGATGTCGAGGTCATCGGCGCCTGGCTTGAAAAGCACCCTAACCAGAACCCCGTCAACGGCGAGCCCTTACAGAAGAAGGACCTGATCCGCCTCAACTTTGCCCGAAACTCAGAGTCAGACTCGCTCGGAGCTGGTCTCAGCGATGGAAAGGGTGACCTGATCGACCCCGTCACTTACAAAGTCTTTACCGACAACACACACATCGTTGCGATTCGTCATGGCACCTCCGCCAACGTCTTTGCTTGGGATACGGTCGAGCGCATGAATATCAAGGCCAAGAACTGGGTTGACCTTGTGAGTGACGAGGAGTTTACGCGCGCCGACATTATTACCCTCCAAGACCCTCAGAACGCGGCCAGTCGCAACTTGGACCAGTTCAAGTTTCTTAAAGAAGGTCATGAGGCGCAATTAACCAAGGATCAGGAGGAAGAGCGTAAGGCCGGAAACATTAACTCTAATGCCTTGGGAAGCATGGGCGACAAGGTCTTGCGCGCAAAGGTGGCAGTAGACAAGGCGCGCAAGGCCCGAGAGCAAGGTGGCGATGTCAACCGCACCTCAACAGCTCTGTCGAAGCCCGCTGGTGGTGCCACAAGCACCGTGGTCAGGCAGAATATGATCAAGGACAAGAAGCTGGCAGCCAACTCGGCGACTTACACCACAGGAAAGGCCGCGGCCAGTTTCACAAGCACAGGGCTAACGCCTGAAACGAGTGGTGAGAGGGCTCTACTGACGGACGAAGAGTACATGCTCAAGCCGAAGCGCGTCAAGACGACTGGCTATGCCAGAATAGAGACAAACTTGGGCGACCTCACCATCGAACTGTATCCCGAGTTTGCGCCCAAGGCTGTATGGAATTTCATCAGATTGTCGCAAACAGGGTTTTACAAGGGCGTAGCCTTTCATCGAAACATCCCCAACTTTATGATTCAGGGCGGCGATCCATCAGGGACTGGTCGAGGAGGCCAAAGTATCTGGAACAAGTACTTTGACGATGAGTTCGAGGGTCCTCATACTCACAACGCCCGAGGAACAAGTGAGTATTTCTATTAGCTCACCTCTTGCATGAAGCTAACACCATCCCTAGTCTCAATGGCCAACAAGGGCAAAAACACAAACTCCAGCCAGTTCTTCATCACATACAAGCCGACACCTCATCTAGATCGTAAACACACCGTCTTTGGCCGCGTCGTCGCCAACCTTGATGTCCTCTCCAAGATGGAGGATGTCCCTACCGATGGTTCCAACCGACCACTCAACAAGATCGTCATCAAGGACATTGTCGTCTTCCACGACCCATTCGCCGAGTTTCAATCGCAAAAGAAGGAGCAGGAGCGCCAGACCAAGGAACAGGAGGAGATCCGCCTAAGGGGCGGCACCGACGATGACAAGACGACATGGACCGGCAAACGGATACGGAACGATGGAACTATCGAGTCTGCCGGTGCCAAAGAAAGCGTTGGAAAGTACCTTCAGGCCGCGGTACAGCAAAACACATCAACAGCAAACGAGGCAGACCTGGACGATGTTGATACATGGGAGGAGCCTGCACGCAAAAAGGTCAAGGGGAGAGGCTTCGGAAATTTTGACAACTGGTAAACAAGGACATCGACACCCATTCTTTGAAGGATTTGCATCACATTATCTTTAAAAACTCTAGTATGTCTATCCAAAATCTTCTCGTCTTTCAGAGATTGTTACTAAATGGACAAGGCGAGGGCGTACCGTCTGAATACCCAACGTCTATTCGCATTTCTTCGTGTGATAGAAAACCGAAACTATAGAACATAATTGGAAGAGTCGTCCATCATATATGTGCTTAGCCGATAGGTTGTCCGATGGATGGCAAGCATCAAACCATAGTAGGTAGGGTTCCCATCTCGACGGCCGGAAGCTCATCTAGCAGTTCTGTGCTGAGCGTAGGTGGCGCCACCTTCCCCTGTAGCAGTCCTGCGACGACACGCGCCTGTTCGAGGGCGGTCTCCTTGTGGATGACTTGCAGTCTCTCGATGGCGTACTGCCTCGTCTCAGGGGTGCAAGCCGACGACATGCCAACGACGTACAGGGGCCAGATAATCGTGTGGTTGGCCCCTGCGAGGCTCATGAAACGCTCTGCCTTATCGTTCTGAGCCTTGGACCTTGTCGGATCGAACAGCGGAAGACACCCTGTGGTGCGGGTCGTCGGCTCTGATCTGGACCTGGCTCGCGCTTCATGAGTAAGGGGGGGAGATGGAGCACGGCAGATCTGCTTCTTAGCAGGGACTGCCACCGCATGCCCTTCTCCCCCAAAATTCTGCACATCCCGAATGCTAACGACGCCGAGATGTTGAGGAACGCTAGCTATAATCGCCCGTCCAAGCATGTCCAGCAATGTGATCGATTTAGCAAGCGATCTGCGATGACAATCTGAGAGCGTGTATAAATCGCCTTCTCCCACCGCTAAGCAGAGCTGCTCGATCATAGTTTCGGCCAGAAGTATCCGTATACCCCTGGCAACGTTCCAGGTGGTAGATTCAATGAGGCCTGGATAGACATGGCAAGTCTCTCCGAGGACTCGAGCATCCGGCTGCGTCATTTGGACATGATGGTACTTCCACGATTCCGGTAGCTCGGAGAAGATGGAAGCGAGTCTCTCATCGGCGCTGGATAGTGCCTCCACAATCTCGTCGAGAATTGCGAGCTTGCCTGTCTTGATGTCGTACCGAACCTGCAGGGCCCTGTAGATGGGTTCTGCGACCAGCCACGCCGGTCCGCCAGATTGATGTTCAGCGGGGATCTCTCGCCGGAGGTCTATCAAAGTCTGCGGCATCGGAAGGCCACTCTGAATGCAACTGATGAGGACAGTATGGCAGAGCATGAGGAACATGCGAACACCTGCTTTGGTTCGAAACTGCCCAGGGCCTCTCATGCGTGCCAGGGCTGCAGCACCACTTACATGATCCTGCCATGCGCGCATTGTGTGTGGGCTATATCCAGAGATGAACTCATAGGTGCCGAGGACCAAGACAGCAAGCATAGTAGTATCTTTTACCGCTTCAACCGGGTCGCGAAGGGCGTCGTGAGTTAACTTGAGAGCAATGGCATAGCTCTGTTGGGCCCGGGTCCTAGTCTCCGAGCAACCAGTAACTTGAGATAGCCCTACGAGTCCAACAGCCGTCATGCCGACGGTCACCGGATCGACTCGAGCTTGGTCCGAGTCTGGGGGCTTCCATACGTCATATATGAAGGCATAGTTCTGAGACCAACCATAATCCGTCGTCACGTAGCGAGAAAAGAAGAAGGCTGTTCCCTGTTCTTGAAGCTCAGAGGACAAGGCGTCGCCCAGGAGGGCCTGGTCCGAAGAGAGGTCATTGCCATCATCCAAACTATCAGTTGAAGACTCGGAGGCTGAGGGACTGGGGTTGTTTGTCAGAGCTGAAAGGACCGGGGCCCGACAACGGATGGTAGATTTCCGGGATCGCTTTGCCGGAGCTTTGGAAGCGGGAGCGGACGTTGGGCCGGGAAGGGAACCTGATTCGGACACGAAAACTGGGGATGGCTTGGACAGGGATTTGGCGGAGGAGGATCCTTGTCCTGTGGAGGACTGGGGTGTCGGAGATATCGACGTTTGACTTTGGGCGGTGGGCTGTGTCTTCTTCCCAGTAACTGGTCGAGAACGTGTCTTGGCGGCCTTGTTGATGACATGAGAACTCTCATCTCGGAACATGAGGTCGACAAGGTTACGATAGCCCGGGCAGGCCTGATTTCGCTTCTCACATTGCCCACAGGAGGGTTCTTTTTGGTCACACTTTATAGAGAGAATTTTCATGTTAGCACGGACGTGGGCCAGCGGGCAGCGAGAAAAATGTATCTCCAGATGTAGGGAATCGACTGGGTAGCGGTGGGTTAACTCACGCGGATCTTGCGGAGACGGCAGTTTGAACAGCCCCCTGAGGGCTTCCCGCAGTAAACCATGGTGACAGACGGACGAGGCGCTGCCTCATAAGGAGCTGATATAGAATGAGTGAGAAAAGGAAGACTGACTAGTCTTTGCTAGGCCAAGTCTCGGGGAATAACAAGGGATGGAGGGAAGAAGCTCTGTCAAGTCTGTAGCATGATGGACGTTGATTGGTGATGACGCTGGACGTCGTTGGTTGGCTACTGTAGAGCTCTGTCTGCTCAAGATCAGCCTTGGCTCAGGTCTGCAAGCCTGAAAGGGCAACGAGGAGAACCAACCAGTTCCTAGTTGGGTGAAAGCGATGAGAGGAGCAGGCTGTAAGCCAAGGTTTCGGCGTGGTGGGTACGGGAAAGGCAGTTCCGGAAGATGTTGTAGACCACGGAGTTCTACAAGATAGTATAGACCATATCCGGACTTAATTCTTCAATCATCAAAAGAGCTCAACGAGGGTGAAGAAAACGAATGACGAGAGTTGGCGTTCATGGGTCGACGGTTGAAAGACGGGAAGTGATGAATAAGATTAAGTACTTACGCGGTAGGCCAGCCCTGTAGGGACAGAACAAAAAGGCCCCAGGGCTGCCTGTCCGTCCCAAGACGATCGAACGTGCCATGGATGTGGTGCAACTTTGTTGGTTGTGCAACAAGGCGCAAGCATGGCTGTGCGGACAACTTCACTCACTGTCATGCATTAGAAAGCCGGCGACAGCCCAATCCACGGTCCTTGATCAGCAACAGGGGTCCACATCGATAGGAAGTACAAAACTAGCGCCGGTGAAAAAGGTCATTGAGCTGAATTAGAGGCGGGTTCCGCAGCACCCGTTCCATCCGCCCTAGTCAGGTCGGCCCAATTTACCGACGAGAAACAAAAAAGCAGCCCTACGCTACGTTGCAGATAAATTAGTTAGATTGAGAAGGAGTGGAACACGTACATACTCTGCCATCTGAGCCAGCTCCTCGGAGGAGGAGGAAGAGGAGGAGCAGAACCCCTGCTGCGGGACTGGGAGACCCTGCCTGGCCCGGCCTGCTCCAATGGATAGCTGTCAGGACGCGGAGGAATCGCCATATACCGAAGGCGCCCCGGCAGTCGCTGGACGAGATGGGTCTATAATCCTGAGTTTGACGCATGGCGGTGATTTACGCAGCCTTGTTTGTTGGTTGTGATGGAGGAGAAGGAGGAGGAGGAAGAGGCGGTGCTTTCAAGATTGCGTGGAAGGATGGGAAGGCGTCACCCCGTCTTTAGACCTGCCTTGTTTAATGCAGCTCAACGGCTGGCATGTGCCGAAACAGCCAACAGAAATGGCTTCAGACCCGATACTACGGGAAATGCCTACCTACGGAATACGGATATATGCCATGCTGAGATGTGTGTTGCTAATAATGGGTGATGTATGTTTCAAACAACACCATGTAAATCATCGTGGCTGTACTTGGTCTATATCCAACAAGATCTGCCTGCAATCTCTCTACTTGTCTTCCCTCATCTCTCTCTGTCTTCCACTACATACCTACCGCTCTATCTTCTTCACTTTGGCCCTCCAACGGTAATCGTCAACACCTTGGGCCTCCCGTCGTTCAAGTATCCAGACTGATCAACTCCGTTGCTCGCACCAACATCGTCATATGGAAACGCATATCCCCTCCCCTCGATCGTCACCTCATGACAAACCCGAGAGTAGTGGTTCGACCTTACACTCTCCTGTGCGTAGTAAGTCTCCACCCGCTCCCCCTCCGGCTGCTGGCTATTATGGGCCAGCGTCCCCCGGTTGAGCGCCGCCGCGAGCCGGGCCCCGACATTGAGCTGCGCCGGTGACACTCCTTCCCCGGCGGCAAACGGCCCTGTGCTGCACGATAGGATGTCCCGCGTCGACGGTTTGGAGAAGGAAAAGTTCAACTTGTCCTTGCCCACGCTGTTAAACACCAGTTTGCCGTCACGCACGCGACCCTTGACATCTCCCCAATCGTACTGCGTGTTGATGACCAGATCTTCCTTTTCGTACCGAGCCCATGCTGCATCCACCTCGGGAGCAAAATAGCCGTCCAGAAGACCGTGGTGAAGCTCCGCTCCAGCGTTGGGGCTCAGGACTCGTAGATTCTTCCCAGCCTTTGACTTGACGATGAGCTTCTCCCAGCCCGCGCCGTCCTTTGCGGCCTGGCGCTGTAGGCCGGCGCACACATCCTCAAGGCCATTCTTGGGCATGCCTGGGACTTGTGTGACCTTGCCGGCCTCGTTCTCCAGCTTCAGCGCGATCGGGAGGCTCACAAAATCGACGTATGACACGTTGATGTACAACTGGAAATCATTGAAGGTGAACTCGCAGAAACCCCAGTCGGCATCAAAGTTGGGATCGGTCGGGTTCGTCACCGACGGCTCCACTACGGCCGGCCCCGGGTTGAGCAGGAATGTAAGTGGTTTGCCTTTGCAGAACCAGATCCGGGCCCCAAACATATGCGGGATCCGGACCTTGCGCCGTGACCCGGGCCCGCCGATCGGGATCCCATGATCCGCTCCGACCGGCTGTAGGATCTCGGAGGGTGACGCCGGCTGGTGCAACGTCTGACCGTCGGCGAGGAGCATAGCGACGCCTTTGTCATTTCGGCCCGTGATGTGTGCAAAGAGTGCCGGTGAGTCGGTTTGGTTCTCAAAAACAATGTCCAAAAAGGGTGGAGTGGGCATGTTGGGTAAACTGTTATCCAACTCGTATGAGCTGGAGAGAGTAGATAGATGGATCCAGGCACCTGGCAAGCGTCTGGGAATGTGATGAACTCACTACCAACAGATCGTCCCCTCACCACCTTTATACCCATTCCATCTATGGACCTGGAAACCCCTCCTTTCTTGGCCCTCTGTCTGCCCTGGTCTAGGCCCAGTTTTGTTCAGCTCCCTGCGACCTGTTTCAACTACGTCAGCTGTCACTGGTTCCAGGTTTCCCCCTACATTAGATCCATATATCAGCACCTCATTTTTAAGACAGAGCTGAATGTGTGGCGTTGAACATCAGCAGGCTCGGCTAATTTTCTGTCCCAGAAGGTTTGTTTTGAGTTTGACATGTTACTCTCAATTGCAAACTACACTCTGCAACTTGGTTCAAGACCATCTACCTATTCTCGTTAACCCAATTCTTGAACAACATTTGCCGCTCTCTCATAGCAGATTCCAACCGGCCTTCAGAGAGAAAAAGATACAGGTGCTTACAGAAGCCAGCACAATGTTTCTTTCAACCCTAGCTCCTCGTGTTGCGTGATTTGTATCATCGTTTACATCTTGCGTATCCTTCTTGTTCGAAATCTGGTCGTCGATAAAGAAGCGGCCACCAGACCTAGCGTCCTGCTCCGTCACGTCGGGAACTGCGCATATTACTGAGGTTTTGGTTTTTAAGCGCAGACATTCCTGACTCAAACGTTCCTGATGTTCGGGTTCTGATGAGTTAAAGTAGGCCTTGACATAACTGACCGTGACTGTTGCGTCCTCGGTTGGCGGCCCCCCTGACCACCATTGATTACCATTGCTCCAATGCTGAAGAATGAGATGACCACCAGTCGATGGCATATTTTCCCCCTCCATCCGAGCGATAAGTTTGCTGTCAGCGTAGAACAGAACCCGGTTTGGTGTGTAGTCGAATCGATACTCATGGAAGGCATCCGTTGGATCAAAATTCAAGTTGACTCTCTTGTAAGTTCCAGTTTTACTGGCATCATATCCAGCCTTTAGCGACTGCTTTGACTGTACTACGAGGTTGACGGGATAGATTCCTCTGTCATAGTCAAACTCCCTTGAAAGGAACTCGATGTCAATCTCTTGGGTATCGTTGAAATACTAGTTCTCGTCAGCTGTAAATGGCTATCACTAGGATCGAGTCGCATCTACCCAGAAGAACGCAGCACATGTTCCGTTGCTCGGTGTCAACTTCATACCAGCCCGGAATGAGCCCCAGTGAAGGTCTTGCCTCTCGGTGTCCAATTCGCTCCCCGGGATGGCACCATCATCATCAATGACACTGCCCACCAGGAGGTGGAGGCCAGCTTCTTCATCCAGTCGACCTTTCATTTCTGCCATGTAAGTGCGGATGTTCTCAGGCTTGAAAGCCTTGCCGTAATCACCTCGGCCATCCTCGGCAGAGACAGTAAACTGTTGCCGCACCCAGTCATTGTTCTGTGAGATGACAGGGAGGCGAGTGAAGTCGGTCTCCAGGTAGTCTGTGAAGAAGATGGGTTGCTGGCTTTCCAGATCTACAATCGAATATCCACATTCGCAGATGCCGAAGACGAGCTGGCCCGCTGCAACAAGGAGGATCGTTGGGAACCACATGGTGAGTGAGTACAGAAATGGTAAACCAAATTCAAGCAAGTCAAGTCAATTCGAAGGCAGAGGCTGGTCTTTTGTTAAAATCGCATCGCTCACAGATTTAGAAGTCAAAGAGAAAGAGGATATCCAGCCATGAACTTGGAGAGAGGATCAAGACATGCCTCCCTACCAAGGAGAGCAGCTTCCTTCCAGGTTGAGTGATTTGAAGCGAGTGTGCCTGCCTACTTTTAGGCCTGGGTAGTACTTGCCCACGTTGGAGGCTTCGAGATTGGGAAGCGCATTTAGATTACGGCCTTGAGTGCAGGCAAGGGCGTCCTACCTACCTACTGTTAGAGGGCAGAAGTCTAGGAAGCTGCGTTACATAGAGGAGTTCTATTCTCTCCAGCACATTTAAAGCTTCAAGACTTGGATTGGCAGGTGCCCATGTCATGCCATCGTGTCTATCACTGTCCATACGGCGACAACATCATCTGGTTGAACATTGAACATGGCATTAATACATCACGACACAAAGACCAAAAATAGTTATGTTTGACAGGTGCTGATTATTCAAGCAAACACTAATCATCTATGCCTACACGAGCGAATGGGCCAGCCTCCTCTCGACGGTGCGGCGCTGGGCGACCGGTACCTGTCCATGGATACTCAGCTGTGTCCCAGTCCATGTCGCTCTCGCTGCACATGGTCGCAAAACAAAAGCAATCTGTATATCGAACAAGGTATCTGAAAGACAAGGCAAGAAAGGAAAAGGAAAAAAAAAAGGTTGAAAAGGTTAAAGGTTAACAGTGAAGAAGAGAAGAGAAGAATAGCCAAATCAAAAACAAGACCAGAGCAGAACCAAGCCTTCAGGTCGCGCGCGATCCGAAAAAGAAAGACCAGCAGACATTAAAAACAATAAAGGTGCCTTAGCATATAGAACAGAGGAAGTAGAAGGCGACACCAGCCATTCTTGGACCAGCCAATCATCCTGCCATCGCAGTTCATTAGCATGCGCTGTCACTGCGCAAATGATCCAGTTCCCTCTGTCCGGGGCGCAAGCCCAATGTCAAAACCGTTTCCCGATCCCCGTCCTTGACCCCCGCCCGATTAATGCCGTTTGACCCTTTGGAATCATTGATGCTAAGAAAAAGAGAGACGAATAAGGGGCACCCAATATGCCCACCAACAGACCTGCAATAGATTTTGGACATTGCGATTACCCGCCCTGTCTCGGGTATCGCCAAGGAGATAATGAAATAACCGTAGGAAATAGAGATGCAAGGAGAGATGACGAGTCCAACCCCCTCCTGAGCCCTTCGCGCCGGAAACGAGAAAGTCAGAGAGAACGATGAAAACCAAACCAGACCATACCAGACCAGACCAAAAGGATAACAGAGAGGTATATGCGTAGGAGACAAGGAAAAGCCCAACCCAGCCATGGGCTAACAAAGGAAATGTCGTTTCAGTCATCGCCGATTAGTTTTAATACACGCTGTCCTCGTCCGCCCCCTGGGAGGTCATAGACGGGGTGCTGACATTCGAGGAAGCTTCAGGGTCGTCGACATAGCCAACGAGGGCCTGAGAATGCAATTTGAAAGACTCGCCCATGAGTCGTGTAATACTGCAAAACATGTTAGCATTTGAACCGTGACAAAATTGACAGCGAGTTGACTTACCCCCAAACAACAACTTCGTCAAGTATAGAGCCCCAGAGTCGTGCCACAACTGCACTCAGTTGAGACATGTAATTCTCGTCAATCTCCTTGATCAAGAGCTGACGGATCTTGTTGTACATGGCCAGTTCCTCCTGGGTCGCGGGCTCCTCGTCATGTTCCAGGCGATACAGCCACAACGACAGGATGATCATCAGATCCATCCCGCAGAGCGCATGCTCCACACTCCAGTTGGTCGGCGATACACGCGCGATCCATCGAACTCCTTGGGAGACGACTGTTTCGAGGCAGTTATAGCACTCCTCGATCACCTTGATCATCTCACTCGAACGCTTCACGCGATCCCGAGCGTGTGTCATGGCTGCGGCAACCTCATAGGGGTCATGGTAACGTAGTGCCTCTTGCACCGCCTTCAGGTCAACCTCGAGACGGGCGCGGGCGTTGCGGTACATGGCCCTAGCGTTGAAGATCAAGGGGTGGCCCTTGTGAGGGGCGCTGATGGGAACCGGGAAGGCCTCAGGTTCGCACTTGTCGACAGACTTCTCCCAAGTCTCTAAAGCGAGTCGCAGCTTGTACTCGGTAACCACGTCTTGGAGAGCCTCGGGGCTGCGCTTGTGGTACCAAACCTCGAGGAACAGAGCATTGATCATGACGCGTGTTCCGAATGTGCTGTATCGGAGAGTCTCGCCCTGGAAGAGGTTGTCGTGGGCCTCCATAAAGGTCACAGTAGTCGACGCCTTGAGGTGTTCTTGCCATGTCGCCTCGTCTGAAACCTGCAAGTTCCATAGCGTCTCGGTAGAGGGAAGCTGTAGGTCCTCGAACTCGCTGAAGCTGATGGCTGGGGTGTGGTTGTAGGTCAGAGTCAGCAGACCAAAGAAGATGTACACGGCGTAGTATGTACGACGGCAACCCTCGTCTTCAACCCACTCAGCGCGACTTGGCTTGGCCGTACCGCGAGCTTCCTGGCGAAGCTTGAGCTCATACCTGTTGCCAGCGACCATGTTGGCAAGGAGACTCTTGATTGAGCATGTCCATTCAAGGCCCTTGGGGTCACCACTCCAGCTGGCGAATACCATATTCAAGAGATTGCTCTGCATAGTCCACAGAGGGCATTTGCGAGAGCTGAAGTTCTCCTTACTCTGAAGGAACTGGTTGACAAGAACCTTGGAGCCGATGTGTAGCATGTAAGCTTGTTCTTGGTCAAAGGCGTACAGGGCACCAATGCTGAGACTGCCAATAACAATGGAGGAGAGACCTTGGTAGGGTGAAAAGAAGCGGGGTGTAGGAATGGCAGGTGGTGATGGAAAAGACCGAAATAAGTCGACAGATAACGGTTCAAGGAGCCCAGGCCAGGAAGACGGAAACCCTCGGGGATGGCGTGCTCGCTATCGGCGCTGCGAATATGATCCAAAATTGCGTTGCGTTCGTCATCTCCCATCACTTCGGGTGCCTTGTAACCGGACTTTGATGACTCTGAGACCCAGGGAGAAGGGGGTCCTGCGGCGGAGTTTGGTAATGAGTTGATCATTGACTGAAGTGCTGGCACAAGGCCGTTGCAGTTCTGTCCGCCGATGGGAGGAAGCTGGTTGGAGTGAGGTTGCAAGGTGGTTCCACTGGCGAAAGATTGCTGAGATTCGAAAGATCCAGAAGTACTCGAAGTGATAGAGTGCGCCTTGGGCTCGGTCACTGATTGAGACATGAACCCGTCCCACTGAACCTGGGGCAATGCGATGGCGCCGGATGGGTATGTCACTGTAGACTCCATGACTGAGGAGCTGTGTGGGGAGTATGCCATGGATGGGCTATCCTCGTAGGAATGATCTTCACGCATCGCGGCAGTGGCCTTGTGGTGCAGGTCTGCCACGAGCATGGCGGCGGCCTCAACATCGAAGATGCTGTCGGCGCCGGATTCCATCTGTTCTAGTGTCGAACTGTCGATGGCGATGGATGACTTTGCTGGTGTGCCGATAGCTCGGGTCTTGGGGCCGGCTCGGCGCTTGCCATCGCTGTGAAGGGGAATGCCGCCATCCTTGGCGTGGACTGTACGGTCGTGTCTCAGAAGAAGGTCGCGACGAACAAAGGTACTCCGGCACTTCATGCACTTAAAAGGACGCTCCTTGGTATCTAACAGTATGGTTAGCGGATGGATGAGCGAGATAGTGTGAGGGAGGGACGTGGGTGATGGCTGGTACGAGGGGCGAGAGGGGGTGGCACATACGTGATCGTTCATGGCGACTGCGGTGCTCGCTCCTGCTAAAGGCCCGGTTGCAGAACTGACACTTGTATTTGCGCTCTGGTGCCAGCGAGGCCTTTCGCGAGGACGCTGTCGAGGCCGCGGGGGGCGGGAGGACTGCTACGCTTGCACCGGGCATCTCGACGAAGTCAAGTCGCGTTTCCGTGGGTGGATGGCGACAGAGGACGACGGCAAAGTTGCGCTCGGAAATCGGGCAATTAGGCTGGGCCCGACAGCACGATGGTTGAATATCGTCTGGTTCGTAGGTTGTTGCTCTCGCTCTCGCTCTCGACTGCTAGCTCCTCGCTTGCGCGGCGCTCCCGTGGGGTTTAAAGGGTGACTGCGGTGGACTCGAGCGTAATGATGGTCATTGGATATGATTGTATGTTGATCATGGAAAGGCGGGATTGTGTGGGTGATATATATCTGCGGGCACTGGATGGCCTTGTCGAAGCTGTACACCGGTCGGATGAGACGGGCGGATTGGTGTGGGATGATTGTTGAGAAGTGAGGTGGTGATGGGGGGATGTAAGAAGGAGGGAAGAAAAGCGAGGAGAAGGCGCAGAATACTTAGAGGGGCGGACGGGAAAGAGAGGGGGAGAAATCCGGAGGGGAG
>NIZV01000341.1:0-41116 GCA_003947045.1 Fusarium ambrosium
TTTTTAATAAGTTTCTTTTTTAACTTAAGTAATTTATTAAAATATTAATTTTATTTTATTTAATTCTCTTAGTTTATATTATTAAAAATTAAAAAGATTTTTTTATAATTTTTTTAATATTTATATTTTATTTTTATAAATATTTATTAAAGGTTATTTAATTAGGTATCTCTTTTTTAAGTTATAATTAATAAGGTAAGTTTAATAAGGTTATAGATTTATACCTTACCTCTATTACTTAATAAGGAGTTATTTAAATATAAATAGCTCCTTATTATTATATTATTATTATAGAAATTATAAAATCTTAGCTAAGAGCTTTACTTTTTTCTCTTAAAGCTACTATAGGTCTTTTAGCTGCTATATATATAGCTAGGTTTATTATAAGAGTATACTAAGGTCCTTAGATTAATCCCTAGGGGTATTAATAAGGTTATTATTACTTAGCTTAATTATAAGGATTAATTTATTCGCGGGTATTAAAAAACCTTTAAGTATAATATTTTTTAATTTAAGAGGTTATTATTAAGCCCCTCTAGTTTTTAGGTATTTTTTTTTATTATTTTATTTTTAAAAAGTTATATAAAAAAGCTTTAAAATTATAATAAGGTAAATAATATAATATAATAACTTAATAAAAATAAAAATAATAATTTATTATATATTAAGATTAAAGCTTAAGGCTTTAATATAGTTATCCCCTAGTAAGAAAGAAGTAATTCTTACTTAAAGAGCTAGGATTATAAGACTTATTATATAAGACTAGGCTTTTATATTATAAAAAGATATATATAATTATATTATAATAAGGCTATATATTATATTTTAGCTCTTTTATAAAATAATTTATAGCTTTTATAATATTAATTTTAATTATTTCTTTTTATTATAATAATTATAATTAATAATTCTTATAGCTTTTTAAAAAAAATCTTTTTAAAAAATTAATTTTATTTATAAAAAGAGCTAATAATAATAATTAATACTTAAATAATACTATAAAATTATATTTTTATTTCTTAAAGGTTTTTAAAGTTTATTACTAAAAGACTTATTATTATTTTTATTTATAATCATCAACACCATCAAGGCCTTCCCTCCGGGCATGTGGGCGCACACGACACTCGCGCAGCCGTCGTGACGTTTGGCAGCATCGTTAGCTGGCAAGGCAGCGCGGGTTATCCAGCCTATGCCATGACCAAGGCGTGCATGTCGTTGCTGGTCGAGTCGCTCCGCGTCGAGCTGGCGCCATTCGACATTATCGCGACGGTCGTGGAGCCGGGCTACTTCCGCACCAACTTCCTGAACCCGGACGTCAGGGTCATGACGCCTATCATCGACGCCTACGACGAGAACACGCCGACAGGCCAGATGCGCAAGGCGCTGGAGAAGATGGACGGCAACCAGCTGGGTGACGTGAAGAAGGGCTGCGCCGTTATTGTCGATGTCCTGACGCACTCGGGCGTGGGAGAGGGTAGGCAGGTTCCCGTGAGGATCTGCCCGGGCAGCGATTCCGATGTCTTCATCTGGGCCAAGTGCGACGATACGGTCAAGCTTTTGGATGAGTGGAAGGAGATGACTTTGAGCACTGATCATACGGACTAGAGACGGACGCGTTAGCGATGCAGATGGAGGTAATGGGTTGATGTTTGTTTAATTGTGAGTAAGGACGAAATATTACTATGATGTGAACAATGTAAGAGCAGTCAAATTTCATTAGTATTTGAATGTCTGTGTGTTTGTTGGCGTCATTCCTGAGGAGTCAACTATTCCTAAGGAGTCACAGTTGCATCAATCTGAACGAGTCTTTGGAAGATAAAGGGAGGTGGACTACGCCTGCTTCAGCCTCCTAACCAACGATATTCAACACAATGCTATTTCAACCAAGTGTGACGATACTCACCATTAACTGACTTCTTCCGACGAGCTCCAAGGACTATCCTGAGGTCCCTCAAAGATGAACCGATTGATTCGCTGCAGCCCTTGTAGATCGCCTTCCACCGTTCCCGCCTTATCAGGATCAACCCAGCCATGGGTATAGCCGCCCTCGAAGTCGGTTATCCAAGCGTTGTCATCTTTGTCAATAAGGATATTCTCCGGCTTCGCATCCCCCCAAACACTGCCAATTTTGTGCAACTCATGCACTGCTTTGCCAATCTGCGCTGCCCATTTCTTCCTCAATTTGGGATCCGGGTTATCTTCCACCGCGTCGTAGAGCGTCCCGCGCTGGTCAATATACCGGAGCAACAACCCCACTGTGCTGTCATCCTTGTACTCGTGAGCTATACCAACCAGGCGGCCAACAAAAACGTCTTCACTAAGATGAGACATAAAGATGCTCTTGTAGACGTCCAGTTCTTTGTTAAGTGGACCCCCCGTGATACCTGGTCCAAAGGCCTTGAAGAAGCAGATTGTCTTCTGTCCCAACCCATCCAAGTCAACCCTCACCTTCGTGGGCATTCTATCCAGCGAGTGCTCTGGCTTTGCGAAATCGATTTCAATCTCCGAAGGGTCAAAAAAGCGTGCCCATGTCTCGAGGTCGTCAAGAGTGTCGTCGCTCAGCCAGGTTCGAGAGGCAACGAGGCCACCATTATTGTCAGTATGCCGTGGGATGAACATCTCGTCGATTGCTTCGAGTCTGCAGCCGAATGTTTGCGGAAAAAGGTACTCTGAAAGCACCGGTTTGGCTTTGCCAGTTCGGATTTTGTCGGGGTCGAATGAGGGAAGCGGCTCGGGCGCCAATTGCATGAAAGTCGGGAGGAATAGCCGAATAACCCATTCGTAGACATCTTCCTCAAAAATGCCTTCAAATTCGCCTGGGCCTCCTGGCTGAATGGCTTGCAAATTTCTGAGATATAGGGCCGTTGCCTTCGGTGAGTTGTGGAGGAAATGCGGCGACATGTGAATGCAGAAGCATCGACCATTGTACCTCACAGAGATTGTGCTATCATCATCAACTTCGCCGCCAGTCAAGACCGAGATAACTTTTGGGGGCCATCGATTGAGGTCTTTCGGGGGTGACGGAATGGTTTCGTGACCAGATGAGCCCATGGTCGGAAGATGTCAGAAAACTAGGGCCGGAAGTTTGTTGAGTTGAATGCTGGACACTGAATGATGTCGGACCCCGGACAATGGGACGCAGTGACGTCAGCCCAACCTCTCTCGATTTTGGGGGCTTGCAGCGGTTGCACAGAAATATTGGCATCCTTGCCATGATTGAGGCTTGGAATATTGAAAAGGATATTGGCCAAGATCGTATCGACACTTGCAGTATGTGAGATCCTGATCGAGAAGAAGAGATCTGGCA
This sequence comes from Fusarium ambrosium, assembly GCA_003947045.1. Taxonomy (NCBI): domain Eukaryota; kingdom Fungi; phylum Ascomycota; class Sordariomycetes; order Hypocreales; family Nectriaceae; genus Fusarium; species Fusarium ambrosium. The sequence continues at coordinate 3,308 of NIZV01000341.1, forward strand.
ACAATAAAAGCCCATTTGTTGAGCTGTGTCAGAATTAACTTGAATCAATGCCCCCCAAACCAAAAAAGTTACAGCACCTCCCTACAGCGCATCTCTAACGGGCCTGCCGATGAAAGTACCCCGCGTAAGCAATGTACCTGGGAGCTGTTGGAGAAATGGCGTCAGTCCCGTAGAGTCTGCGCGCGTGTGCGACCTCTAAGCGCCGGATGCGGGTGTACTACTTTGACTGCCGTTACTCCGAATCAACCTCCAACTGCCGCTGCCCGAAGATCGCTCAGGTACGGGGGGAACAAGTTTTTTCTCGATGAGGGTTTTGAGTTGGGAGGAAGAAGCCTGTTTTTTTCTTTCTTGTGGATGTGGTGTTATTCGCATTCAATAGCTTAGGTCCACGTGTTGAGTGGAATAGGTGCCAATGGATCCATCTTCATCCGTTCTGTACCTATGCATCGATCGTTGTGCTTGCTTATCGCAATGAATGTCACATCTCGGCGACGCCATGATTCGAGTGTTGCTGCTTTTATAACTGCCTGCTGTGCTCGTCAATATTGACCTTGGCATTGACTGATATTTCCGATGTAGCTGTATAAAATTGAATCACGATTTCCGTCTCCGTCCTACGATGTGTTGGTCTCTGTTGTTTCTTCCCTGTCTTCAGCTGGCACCAGACCTTGGGCCGCAGAAGCCGGCGATTGGGTTCCTACTATTGGCACTTGTAAAAGAAGCCATCTTGTTTTCTGTTGGCCCTGCTGGACTGGACTGCGCTGAGCTGCGCTGCACTGCGGGATACCTACCTCGTCCAGCACAACACAGCAGAGCTTGATCAACCCGGACCCTGGCCTTGCCTTGCCTTGCTCCTGCCCTTCCAACGCTTCAGGCCGTTCCCGTCTCCCGCCATCCATCTCAACCCAAATTTCTCCTTCCCTCCCCCTCCTCTCAACTTTTTCTCTTCCCATTCAATCTCGTCCCAAGATCCGTCTACGGCGTTTACACTACTCACGGCCCGCCCAGAGCCCCATCACAATCCATTCTGATCAATCAGACTGGATCCAGCCAGTCTAATCGGCCAATTCATTCTGCCCGTTGATCTTAGCCAGGTTGCGCCGCCACTGCGCAATATCTTTGTTTCGACTTTTGCGACACGACCAATCCCGCGCCACTACCGCACCAACACGCAGATACCATCCATCCTCTCTCCCGTCGGGTCGACCATTTCCTATCATCTTCCGAAAAACCTCAACAACAATTACTCGGCCGATTCCCATTCTGCTGGGACCCCGATTGCTACGAACGCACGCCATTGAGACGGACGCCCACCCACCGAGTCGAGCACTTACAAGCACCCCTCACCCCCACCTCGACAATCCATCCATTTCTCAGCGCCGAAAGAATCTCGTCGCAGTTCGCGCTACGACAGACCATCTGCAACATTCGCGACGGCCCAACACCATTGGCGAACTGGCGGCGACAGCGATACTGGCGCTGAATTTCTCCGTCCCCTTTTGAACCTTGATTCTGCACCCCCGCTGGGAGCAGCAACAATAAACACCATCATGAACGGCACAGAATCTCCCGAATCCCAGAAGCCACCGCCTTCCACCAACGGCCACGCCAGCACCAACAGCAGTCTTGCCGCCAAGAAGCGCAAGAAGGACGGCCTGAAGCCCATCATCACCATGGAAGGGGCGAACCCTCACCCAGCGATTGGGTATGTACAAATATTTATTTCATCTCGTCTTGTTGTTTGTTGCTGTCACCCTCTCCACTCTTGACTTGCCTGCATCGCCTTGACTACCTTACACATTGTTTCTTCATGACAACGGCATCAAGTATGCCGTCTCGTCGCCTGGAATCTGAGCAGCTTGCGCTCGTCTTCTGCGAGGGTTGCCCCAGAGCACTCAGCCCAGAGGGGCCACAAGCCGTCTCACCCCCACCTACACGATTTCTTTTGTCTTGGACTCTTTTGCGCCGGTCAAGGACGGGGCGTAGAAGAGTCTGCTGGGCACTAATTTTGGCTCAGTGCTGGCAAGGCACAGCACAGACGTCAATACGAAGATGAGACCGGAGCGACAGCTTCCTTGACCTTCTCTGTGAGGGCCCAATGGCCTCTAGCCAAGCGTCATTCAAGCGGCTTGTCCGAGGACGGTCAGCGGCGACACATGGCGCGGTATTGCATCACATTACAGAAGACGGCAGCGGGCAGTGAAGCAGGTTGAAACGAGTGTGGACACTGCTCACTCAATCACTGGCCCCCCCCCCGCCAACGATGGATGGCTGGGATTCAGGAGCTTGGGACCGTGTGCTTGGGCGTTGATAGGAGGGCGGAACCCATAAGTCTTGGGCATTCATCAACCCTGAATCACTCGATCGATCACTGGATCCCTAGGTACCTGATTCGGGGCTTGGGCAGTGTCAGTCAGTCACTTGCTTGCTGCCCTTCCAAGGTAGTTTACCTGGACCGGCTCTAGCTCTCCCGAGGCACGTCCCATGCTTCCGGTGGTTGGCGATGGTGTAGGATGTGAATGTGATGGCATGGGCTGGCCAAGGTGGTGGTGCTCATGCCCGTTACCACCTGACTGACCGGTGCCGTCACTCTGCGTTCTGCCATGCCGTTGCTTGCTCCCTTGTCTTCGCCGGCTTCTCTGTGGCGGGCTGGATTATTCGAGCCTAGGAATCCAAGGGACCCTTTATTCGCCGGGCGGGACGCTCCGTGTTGCGCCGCGTGCCAGCCATCCCCATCCCATCCCATCCCATCCCATGGTCGGTCCTTTGGGTAGGGCCCAAAAATCAGAAGCCAGAGGCGATGCAGATCCAGAGACAGTGAGAGGTTGAAGAGAAGCAAGCAATCAAAACTCGAGACAAGGAGCACACCCCAACCTAGTCCAGTCAACCTGTCGTCTCCAGCAAATCTTTCTCGCCATTGTTCTGCTACTTCCGACTCTCTTTTCTTTTCTCTTCATACATCTCTCCCTCACATATTCCCTGCTCGCATCCGCAGCCGCTACCGCAGCGCAGCCGCTCTCCAAGGTGCCGCGCGCAGTGTCGTCCAATCCTCTGCGTCTTTGTCATCTCCATCGTCATTTTGACCTGATCCTTGTTCTTCTCCCTCGCGAGTCCTTCTTTATCCCCCGCCCATAACCCGCCACGCCGCTCGCCCGCTTGTCAACCGCGCTTCGCTCCGATTGTTGTTATAATTCCCCTATTTCATCATCACAAGCGAGTGTTTTCTCCAAGCATAGGGGCGAAAGAAGAGAAGCAGAAGAGAACGACATCGTACAAGTTAGTCGCGAGCGCAAGCTGCGCCATGAAGACATCATCATGAGCTTCCTCAAAACAAGGTTGCACTCCCTCATCACCGCCCCCATGCTTTGCCCTCTTCCTCGTCACCCTCGAGTCTTGATACTCAGCATACTTCTGGTAGCCCAGAGTTTGTCGCATCTTGCACCTCATCCCGGATTGTCTCCGAACAAGGCCTTGACGGGTTGCTATGGCCTTGGATGATGTTTTGATGCTTCCCCGCCATTTCACCTCACCCAAGCCCAATCCGGCAAAAGTCCCCCACCACGCGCTCCATGACCACCAGCTCTTTCGCCGCCGCCGCTCCCGCCAAATCTTGCGACCGTGGTTGTTTGATCTGCCTGCATTGGCTCCGCCGCAATCAATCCTGACTTGCCATCTTCACATCTCGTTCTTGCGCCTTAGACATCGCAGTCGCTAACGATAAACTCTTTTCCGCCTCTAGATCGCATCAACTGTCAGCCATGACCCACTCCCCCTCGTCCTCGTCCGTCGACGACGCCGAAAATACTGCAGATGAGGAGGATTCTGAGGATTACTGCAAGGGCGGTTACCATCCCGTTTCGGTTGGAGAGAAGTTCAAGGACGGAAAATACACGGTTGTTCGCAAGCTAGGATGGGGTCATTTCTCAACCGTCTGGCTGTCTCGCGACAACACCAGCGGCAAGCATGTCGCCCTCAAGGTTGTCCGTTCCGCCGCCCACTACACCGAGACCGCCATCGATGAGATCAAGCTCCTCAATAAGATTGTACAGGCCAAGCCTGACCATCCCGGTCGCAAGCACGTTGTGAGTCTGCTTGATTCGTTTGAGCACAAGGGGCCACATGGCACCCATGTATGCATGGTGTTTGAGGTTCTCGGTGAGAACCTGCTTGGCCTTATCAAGCGCTGGAACCACCGCGGAATTCCCATGCCTTTGGTCAAGCAGATCACAAAGCAGGTCCTCCTCGGCCTCGACTATCTCCATCGCGAATGCGGCATCATCCACACCGACCTTAAGCCCGAAAACGTCCTCATCGAGATTGGCGATGTTGAGCAGATTGTCAAGCGCGTCGTCAAGCCTGACGCTGGCGACAAGGAGAACAACCGGAATGGCCGCCGACGCCGGAGAACTCTCATCACCGGCAGCCAACCTCTGCCATCCCCCCTTAACACCAGCTTCAACCACACTAACCTCTTTCCCTCACCGAATCCTCATTCTAGTCTTGCTGGTGTTTTGAACGAAGGTAAGATATATCACCACTCTTATGAATTGGGGTGGCTTGTTTGTTGCAATACATGCTAACACGCTTCTAAGCAGGCAAGACATCAAAGGAATCATCTCCTAAACCAGGCGATGATGCCCAGAAGCAACGAGAAAAGTCTGCGTAAGTCAATGTGCCTCAGTGTAGTATTGGTTTGCAGGTGTTGACTCGATATAGCGACCTCTTGAGCCGTGAAGTTTCCGGCATCTCTCTCGACAAGTCAAACTCGCCATCAGTGTCGACCGGCGAGAAGCGCAAAGCGGAGGATGCCCACGCCTTTGACGTTATTAGCGTCAAGATTGCAGACCTGGGCAATGCCTGCTGGGTCAACCACCACTTCACCAACGACATCCAGACAAGGCAATACCGGTCACCCGAGGTTATCCTGGGTGCCAAGTGGGGTGCCAGCACTGACGTCTGGAGTATGGCTGCGATGGTATGATGAAGGCTCCCGATTCACCCGGGAGGGATGACTATTGACTATGTGGGAGAGAAGAGCTAACTGTGTGTGTGCCTCAGGTCTTTGAGTTGATCACGGGTGACTATCTGTTTGACCCCCAGTCGGGCACCAAGTACGGCAAGGATGACGACCACATTGCCCAGATAATCGAGCTGCTGGGGCCCTTCCCCAAGTCACTATGCCTAAGTGGCAAATGGAGCCAGGAAATCTTTAACCGCAAGGGTGAGCTGCGGAACATTCACCGGCTCCGGCACTGGGCTCTACCGGACGTGTTACGTGAGAAGTACCACTTCAAGGAGGACGAAGCGAAGCGCATCGCGGACTTCTTGACCCCGATGTTGGAGCTGGTACCTGAGAAGCGGGCGAATGCAGGTGGCATGGCAGGTCACCTGTGGCTGGAAGACACACCTGGCATGAAGGGTTTGAAGATTGAGGGTTTAGAAGTAGGGGGCCGGGGCGAAGGTATCGACGGCTGGGCAACGGAAGTGAGGAAGAGGTAAAGGCAATATAGACGTGTTGGGCATGTCGCATACAGAGAGACACGAACCAAAACTCGACAGTCCGGGGGGCACACCACATATATGGTTGGTCTTTTTTCTTTCTGTTTGACGACCTTGTTGAGATGTTCCTTGTTTGTTTCAACCGAGGCATCTTGATTTTCTACAAGAAAGGCGTATGATGGCATGATCTGGAAGCGAAAGACTAGGTACGACATAGTGGTGGCTCCCCATGATTTTTGGCACCAGTGTTTTATCCTCTTGATATGCGGGATGCTTTGTGTTTTTCGTTCTTGTCCTGTTTTTTACCACATGTATTCCCTCGATCACATTTGTTATCAGACATTTTGAGCCTTTTGCATGGACAAGATACGAAAGACAACCCATGTCACGACATCTCATTTTGCTCCTAAGAATCAGAACCTGGGAAAGCCTTTGTTATTATAATTATATATAAAAGGTATGATCTATGAAGGGGAGGGGACATGGGATTTAAAATGTTATATGAGCGGGAGTGAAGGGGCGATATAGATAGACTTGAATGATATGATGCCTGGGATGATATAGAGGCTCTCGGATTATGTGAGGACGAGTGAATGGATAGACATCTGATACGCCAACTTAGCTAAGGGATATATAGTATTATGATATCCCTTGGCGTAAGGATTAAGCAGACAGTTAAAAGATTCTCCGAGGATTACTCTCTGCCTCAGACTACTCTTTCTATTCTTTGATAATAAGCGGATAATATTACGAGGAAATACTCATAAGGATCAGGTCAAGTCATGACAAGGTAAAACAAGAACAGAGCTGTATTACATTTACATATAGACGCAAATAAAAAAAAAAATAGAGTCGTGATCACTTCTTGCCCCTTCGCTTTCTAACACCAGCGGCTGGTCCGTCGTCATCACTCTCCTTCTTCACGTCGTCAACAGTCACATCGACAATATCGTCGCTGGTAGCAGACGTAGCAGTCTCGTCCTCGGTGGCGGCGGCATCCCTATCTCTGGCCGCATCGAGCACTTCGTTCATGATGCGCTTGCCCTCGTCCATCTCCCCGTTGAGTGCCCCGCACGACATGCACCTCCAGGAGCCCATCTCAGCGAGAGTCTTTGTTCCGGGAGGGGCTTGGCCGTTGACGAGGCGGCAGGACTGGCAGATGAGGACGATGCGGTTCTTGGGGGCCGTCTCGTCTTCGCCGAGGAGGACGTCAAAGATGCGGTCGTACCAGTGCGTTTCGGAGCTCGAGGAGTACGTGCTCGGTGGAGCAGGAGGAAGGTTGGGCGTGCCGGAGAAGAAGGATGGAGGAGGACCAGAGAACTCGGCGTTGGGCGCAAATTCGGCACTGGGTTCCATGGGACTCCGGCCTGGCGCGGGACTGCTGGCGGGGCGCTGGATGTTGGCCGTAGGAGGTGGAGGCATGAGAGTGCGGCTCGGGAGTCTGAGAGAACCGCCGAACTGATGCTTGCCGTCGTTCTTATCTTCGGAGTTGTCGTCGGCGCCGCCCTTCTTCTTCTTGCCCTTGGAGGGCCCGTCGCCGCCGTACTTCTCGATCAGCTCCATAGTGGAGTCATACTTGGTGGCATCCTTGAGCTTCTGAATGGTCTTTGCGCGCTCCTGCTGGTGATCCTTGAGGCGAGCGCTGAGGGTCTCGATGCGAAAGTTGTAGAAAGCGGCGAGGGTCGTGCGTGTAGTGTAGATGCTGTTATTGTCAGTGCCTTCGAAGCGACAAACAGGTCTGGAGGAAGCTCACAGCAGCGGTCCGCTGCACAGGCCGGTCCATTCGTATGCGCCGAGGTTCTTATACCCGACAACAAGGAGCAGGACGATGGTGTAAACGAGGTAGGCAAAGGAGAGATAGAGGGTCCAAAGGACTTGGGCACGGCGTGAGGTCGATCGGAGCTTGTCGAGGGAGGCCTGCGTGTCGGCGATTTTGGTAGAGAGCGTAGATAGGGTCTTTTCGAAGTCGGCGGAGTCGCCCTGAGAAGAAGAAGTTAGTCAGGACATTTCGCAAGCAGAGGATACCGCGAGGGCGCGGGTGTAGCAAACCTTCCAGGGCCAAAAGGCCACCATTTTGACAGCGGGGATCAAAAGTCTAGAGCATGTGAAGGAGTTAAAGGAGAGTGGGCGGCGCGATCGAAGTCGACAAAGACGAAGAAGAAAAAACAAAGGAAAAAAAAGGATCGCGTTGTTGCTCAGTAAAGAAGTAGAAAAAAAGATGGCCAGATACGAAGTTTGGCGGTGAAAAAAGAAGAAGAAGAAGAAGGGTTGGTTGTCAAAAGTTGAATGAATGGTTTGGTTGGAAAAGGTGAGAGTTCCAGTGAAGCTACGTACTTCTGGCCAGGTGTGTGACCTCATTGAGTTGCCATGCCCGTGCAGGCGGGTCAGGAAATAAACGAGACAAGACTTCAGCTCTTCAAAGGCTACGGCGTTTATTACAAGAAAAATACTAAAATAATACCATTATTGTCATGAAAAGAGAGAACGATATTAAGGTATCTTCATCCATTTTGTTATTTCCTTATCATCCTCAGAGCATGATATGTGCATTCATCTCTGCGTTGGTCAGTGTCTCTCGTTGACGTGCCCGCGTGTCATGGAGCAAGGGCAAGCTCATGTGGACAGGGACAAGGGGTCAGCTGCGGGCGACAGCTCCACCAACAAGATGCGCCTTGGAGGCGAAGGAAAACACAGGTCATATTGGAGAATAAAGTTTCTTGCAGTGTTTGGTTGTTATATCGCATGTTTACACTCTGAAAATAGCTAGAGAAGATAAACAAACTTTGTTGGCCTCGGACGCGTTGGGCAAAGCTTACCGGTCGAGGCGGCCAATAGGAATAGCGCAAAACAACTTACAAGAATTCATCGTGAATACAGATTGAACTGGGCAATGAAACCTTGGCCATTTCTTGGATTCGAGTTAGCGAGTATATGAGGACTTGGCCCAAGTTCTACTATCTTGAACGTGCATCAAGTGTGTGTCAAATAACTCCTCTCAAAACAAATCCGGTTTCTCGGTAGAGTTTGCCTGTTTCTAGTTTGAGTAACCTTGTTCATAGTTGTAAGCTGATGTGAGTCGCTTGCCTAGTTCACTTACACCTTAACGAGGGCCATGTTGCGCTCTTATGTACCTAGGAATCCAGACTTGAGGCGGGCGCTGAGGCTGGGTGCACCGTCGACGAACTTTACTAGCACATGAGATAAGTGACCACTTGAACCGCGCCAGCAGGGGGCTTCTATGAGACCCATTTGCAGATTGAGGGCGTCCAGTCACGAACAGCACATAGCCGGCCCTATAACTGACCAAGACTGTAAGTTCAAAGATCACGAACAGGAGCGCGCCAAGATACCTAGAGGCTCGATCATGTCACCAAGTTTGACTCGACCATGGAGCTTTTGATTGACAGATGAAAAGTGTCAGTGTAAATAGATGGGTAACATAAGTTATGGGCGTTGTGCATCATAATAGGATGCAAACACAAAACTTCGGCGGCTCCAGCAGAGAGACACAGGTCAAGAAGTATATGAAACGCTAGAACAGTAAATACAGCTTTAAATCTTCTCGAATAATAAGCAGAGAAATTATAATATAAGGCAAGAATTTAGATATCATTTATTTAATATTATTTGTATAATCTATTCACCACTCGTAGATCAGGATACGTTAGTGCCTTTCTATTTCTCTCATTCTTGACGCAGGCCAAGATGAAGAACAAGCTTCAGCTGGACCCTTGAATGCGATGGATGTTAGAATAAGGCCCACAGCGTTTAAGCCACAGTGAGGCGCTGAATTTGTAGGGAACACGTGGAATTCTTTGGGGCGGGAGGGTACCTCAGCCACAGGGAAACGCTTCGGCCTTACCCCAGAATTACCTTACCTTAGCAGCGACGGCTACAGAAGGGCAAGTACCTGTCTATCTGTCTGTCCAGTCCAGCCCATTGACCCTTGGATTAGTACTCCTTTCAACAAGTCATCACCAACATTCTCTCAAGCCATGAGGGCGCTTTTCTGAGTTGCTTTCTGCTTTTTCTTGTCGCAACTCTTAAATTCTTTTTCTTACCTTCTCTCCGTTCAAGGCCTTGCCTTATCATCTGCGCGCGTCCCTTGGTCATCATTAACTGCTCCTAAGACGTTGCATTTGACCCAAGGGAGCCGCCATCATGTTCCAAGTCAGTTCAAACGTTGACACATGTCCCCCAACGACTTTACCACTCTCCTTGAAACTGCTCAGTCGATGGCTAACACCTCCCCAGAGATTCAAGAGCGCCATCGATCGGACGATTGCTGAGGAACAAGCCCGCCAACAGTCGGCTTCCCAGCCATCGAGATCGCCCTCCAGAACAGCCTCGACGTCGTCGCGCAAGGCTAATACCTCCCCAACGAAGCGCGATAGAGCAAAGAAGGCAGCTGCTGATGCGGGCGACGCTCCGAACCCTGACCCCGCCGTCTTTGAGGCCGCTTTTGTGATCGATGATAGCGACGAGCCCAGTCGAGCTGGCACCCCGAAACCGCCAGCTGCAGCCGACGAGGCAAATGCCGAGAAATCGACGGAACAGGCCGGCGGTTCTGACGATAAACCTTCGGAGACCAAAGATGAGACTTCCGCAGAGAAAGCTTCCGAAGGTGTTGCGGACGCGCCAGTAAAGTCTGAGCCGCCAGCAAAGCCTCAGGAGCTGACTCCCGAGATTCGCTCAAGGCTGCGCAAGCTAGAAAAGCTCGAGGCAACATATCCAGGTAGGTTGCGATGCTTAGAAAGTAACGCAGCAGTAAGCAAAAATGCTGACAGGGGGTACAGAGTTGCTACGGTCTTACCGTGTTGCCCATAGAAGGGCCACGGCCATCGAGCCCTTCGAGAAAGCCCTTCGCGAAAACACCCCCTTGACATCCATCGGCGACCCAGAAGCCCTTGTGGAATACCTGAACCAACTCAACCTCCGAAGCGACATGGTAATGGAGGAGCTGAAGAAGGTATCCGCAGACAAGGATGAGCTACAGAAGAAGAACAAGGAGGCCGAGGAGAAGGCCAAGAAGCTTGAGGAGGAATTGGAGACGCTGAAAGCTGGCAACGCCGATCAACCCAAGTCCGAAGGCGCAGACAAGCCCGAGGACGCCCAGGAGGAGAAGCCAGAGGAGGCTGCTCCTGAGAAGGTCAAGTCACCTGTCGCCTCCGTTATGGGCATGTTCTCGCCAAAGCACCGAGCTCAAAAGTCTGCGTCCGAAGTCACCGAGTCCAAGGAGTCTAGTGAGGAGTTCTTCTCTTACGACGACGAGTTCCCCCAGCTTCAGGCTGAAGTCGCCTCCAAGTCTGAGGAGATTGAAAATCTCAAGGCCAAGGTGGAGAGTCTGCAACAAGAGCTCGCCACTGTCAAGGAAAACAGCGATGGACTTGTTGAGAGCCTCGAGAACGCAACTCGGGAGCTGAGCGAATCCCGTGATGCTGTGTCTACTCAACAGTCTCTTCAAACTCAACTGGAAGCTCGAAACAAGGAGATTGAGTCTCTTAACCAGCGACTGCAAGATGCGCGAGCCCAACTCAAGAAGCTTGAAGAGGAAAAGACTACCCAGACGGCCAAGTTTGAGGAGGTGGAGGCTTCTCTTGCTACTTCAGACAAGCGGGCGAACGAGCTGGATGCGGAGCTCACCAAGGCTTCCAATGCCAAGAACATCTCTAAGAAGCTTATCGACGACCTCAACACTCAGATCAATGCCCTGAAGAAGGAGAAATCTGAGAGCCAAGACAAGATTGACGAGCTGACCAAGAAACTCGAGTCTCAGACTGCTCCCCCAACTCCCACCCCTACTGCGACGCCTACACCTGCACCTTCGCAGCCTGCTGCGGCTCCAGCAGCGACGGGCGGCGGTAAGAAGAAGAACAAGAAGAAGAAGGGCAAGGGTGGTGCTGGTGGTGCTTCTGCTCCCGCAGCTGAGGCCGCTCCTGCAACCCCTGAGCTGGCTCCTGCAACTCCGGTCGAAACGCCTGGAAACGCGGCACTCGAGGCAGAGATTGTTCAGCTCAAGGAGGAGATTGCCGAGAAGGACAGCCAAATCGAGCGTCTAAACAAGAGACGCAAGACGGAGGAGGACCTGCGCGAGGAGATTGAATCTCTGGAGGAGAACCTCCTTACTATTGGTCAAGACCACGTCGAGGCCAAGGAGAAGATCAAGAGTCTCGAGGCCGAAAAGGTTGAGCTGAAGGCGCAGATTGCTGATCTCGAGAAGAAGGTTAGCTCGTCTGCATCTGATGCTCAGGCCAGCTCCAAGCTTCAGAGTGAGATTGACACCCTGAAGACGGAGTACGATGATCTCAAGGAGAAGACAGCTACTCTACAGGCTGATCTCGGCGCTGCCCAGACACTTGCGCAGAACCGATTCAAGGACCTCTCGGACATGCGAGAGGTGCTACAGAAGGCGCAGCCAGAGCTCAAGAGCCTACGCCAGGAGTCTGCTACGCTCAAGACTACGAAGGAGGAGCTTGCTACCAAGGTCAAGGAGCTCAAGGACATGGAGAAGCGAGAGAAGGATCTGAAGCGAGATGTGGAGCGAGCTCAGAAGATTTCATCAGACCGAGAGACGGAGATTAAGAGTCTACAGGAGAAGTTGACGGCCGAGACGAATGCCAAGCTCCAGCTTGAGAATGCTCAGCGAGTGTCAGGACGAGACCTCCGACGATCAGAAGCCGAAAAGGTCGAGTTTAGCGCCAAGGCGGAGAAGGCAGAGCGGGAGCTGCAGACGGTTCAGGAGGAGCTTGGTAAGCTGCGGCCTAGAGTAAAGGAGCTCGAGGAGCAGATGCACAAGCTCAAGCGAGAGAAGACGGCGGCACAAGAAGAGGTCGACTTTAAGGCGCAACAGTACGCCAACGCCCAGGGTCTGTTGAGTAGCATGCGAGACCAGACGGCCGAGATGTCGGTGCAGCTCAAGGAGTCCAAGTCACAGGCAGAATCACTGGAAGAGGAGCTAGCTGAGGTGCAGCGTCTTCTCCAGGAGCGTACTCGTGAAGGCGAGACGATGCGACGACTACTAGCCGATGTTGATGAGCGTGCTGACAACAAGGTGCGCGAGATGAGAGCACGGATGGAGGCAGCAGTGGAGGAGCGTGATCGAATTGAGGATGAGTCGAGCACACTGGCTCGACGCAAGACACGCGAGACGGAGGACCTGAAGCAGAAGCTACGGGATCTGGAACGCGAGGTCAAGACACTCACACATGAGCGAGATGAGTTGGAACACCGAGAGAAGGAGTGGCGCCGTCGACGTGAGGAACTGGAGTCGGTTGAGGAGAAGGCCGAAGCCGAGGCTTCAGAGCTTCGAACGACATCATCACAACTCCGCACGGCACTCGATGCGTCAGAGAACCAAGTGCGCGAGGTTGAGAAGCAACGGGCTGAGCTACGGAGGATGCTCGAGGAGTCCCGACAACGGTACGAGAAGCTGTCCAAGGACCTCAAGGCTGCACAGACCAAGCTTGTTGCTAGTTCAAGCCGAAGCTCATTCGACTCGGTGCGAAGTGGTAGCAATGGATCACCTGCGGCGGCTGGCGGAGCTGCGGACACGGTCTATCTCAAGACGATCTTGCTGCAGTTCTTGGAGCAGAAGGATACCAAGCTGAGGGCCCAGCTTGTGCCGGTGTTGGGCAAGCTATTGCGATTTGACAAGTAAGTTCTAACCTTTGAAGCTATTATTGACGAACTCGAACTAACGGTTTGTAATAGATCCGATGAGCAGAAGTGGACCAAGGCAGTGCAGCATATTGAAGTTCGATAGACGACGGATAGCATGGGATGGCGTTGATAAACTAGGTACAGCGCCAGGCAGGCTCGTAATTCTGAGACAAAGGACGGAAATCAAAGTGTAGTATTATTGTGATATAAAACCAACGAGACAAAAAAGGGTAGTCTCGACAATGTAAGAGGGTGTTGTTGCTCAAGCCAGAGCTAACCAAGGTTTTGGAGCTTTTTTTTTCTTTGGTGTTGGTGTAAAACATAACTACACCACCAATCTAGACAGAACCAAGAACCTCTAGAGGAATCAAAGGTCCATGTTTCTTTGTAATCTGTTGCTTTCGAGATGGTGATTCTTGATGATGGGCGTTGTCAAGAGTGCGAATCATGGTGACCCCACGTCGACGTCATGACGACTCTTGCAGCAGCCATGAGCACAATAAGGATCGTTTCCTCCGGAGTTTTCGTCATGGACTTTCACAGAGAGACAAATCCGTCATTGAGGACATGTGAGGTCGTCATTGGCGTTTGAGGGGAAGAGTACAAATACGAGAGGCCTTTCTCTGATGGGAGGAGTTAACCATGTTGTTTTCTCGACTTTTTGGTATTACTCCACGAGTAACTACATACGTTAAGCAACCTTGTTTCGCACCTCTTCTTCGACCCTTTGGAACAAGTGTCGTCAAGTTTATACCATCCATCATGTCGAATACGCAGCAGCAGGCCAGTGGTGGCTCCAAGAAGGACTTTTCCAGGGAGAGTCTATTTGACCTCTCCGGCAAAGTAGCTCTTGTTACTGGTATGTTACACTCTTGTACACTTTCTCCTCGATAATAACACCGTCAGGCGGAGGATCCGGTATTGGTCTCATGGCTACGCAAGCCCTCGCCGTCAACGGAGCAAAAGTATACATCACAGGCCGTACAAAGGAGAAACTCGAGCGCGTAACCGAACAATACGGAAAGAACATTTCCGGCGAAATTATTCCCATCGTAGGCGACATCAACACCAAGCAAGGCGTGCAGAAACTCTACGATGAATACTCCTCCCGCGAAAACTGTCTCTGCATCCTCGTCAATAACGCCGGCATCTCGAGCAAGTCTATGCAAGTCGAAGCAGAGACTGCACAGGAGATGCGTGAGAATATCTTTGATAACAAGGATAGTACTTATGAGGACTGGGCGGATACTTACAATACAAACGTCACGGGTCACTTTTTCATGACGGCTGCGTTTTTGCCCTTGTTGCAGAAGAGCAGCGAGAAGCATCATGGGTGGAGTTCGACAGTCATCAACATCACAAGCATAAGCGGCATGATCCAAAAAGCTCAACATCACTTTGCATACAACGCCTCAAAGGGAGCAGCAGAGCATTTAACGAGAATGCTAGCGAGCGAAATAGCAGGCAACAAACTCAAGATCAGAGTAAACGGGATAGCACCGGGTGTATTTCCCTCCGAGATGACGACCTCAGGAAGTGACGAGACACAGAAGAGTGGTATCCCAAGAGAGAAGTACCAGGAAAAGGTTCCTGCTGGGAGACCGGGGAAGGATGAGGATATGGCTCAGGCTGTTTTGTTTTTTGCTTGTAATCAGTATCTTGTTGGGCAGACGCTTGCTGTTGATGGGGGGTATACTATTGCGGCTGGTATGTAGAGTTGGTCACCGTGATTTGAGTTTGAAGAATTAAAATTGGTTTCGTTATGAACTCTCTTTTTTCAAGCATGAATTCTGCCTTGTTCGTATGCACGGGAAATGAATGTCCTGTTAGGCAACCTGATGCCTAACTTTCTCACCAAGATATAAGCCAAACTCAACAGCCTGTCTCAACCCGAAAACTTCACTTGAACTTGAACCCTCTGTCGAATGAAGACTTATTTGAACTTGAAACAATGTGCAGAACATACACATCCTTCAAAATCTACTCCTGCGGAACAACAGGTCAAAAGCAATCCTTCATGGTTCAACCGTGCAACCAAATAAACGCCCCCAATCACACCGTGCAAGAAATACCCATGGGTTCAAGCAGAGTCAGAGAGCGCTGTGGAAAGTATACATGCGAAATCTGCCGTGGAAATGGTAAGCATTTTCGTCCCGAGTGTGATTTTTACTAACTAGACCGGTTATCAAGAAGTTAGGGTTCCTGTTACTTTATAATAAGAGAGATCACAAGATAAGATGATAATGTTAATTTAAGCTTATGACAACTTCACGAATATACAAAACAATACACATAAAATACGCAACACTCTTCCAAAAACATCATCTCCTGCAACAATCACCAAAAAGCCCAGGTCATCAAGCCACAACGCCACACCCGCATTCCCACAAACTTCTTTCCTTTCTTTTTCCAAAAAAAAAAAATCTGCTGCTCTCCACTAAATACGCTCCCGTGGGTTTGCTCCACCTCGGTAACCAACTTTTTTTCACCGACCCTCACCACCCTTGTCATCCCATCTCACCTCTCACACACACACACACTCCCCAAGGGGTAAAAACTGTAAAAAAAAAGTACCTCAACACTCAAAAATCTTGGCCGAGGTACTTGACCCTCTAAGAGTACACTCTCTGCTGCCCCTCCCTCCCCCCCCACTGCAACGGCGGCAGCACCCGTCCTCGCATCACAGACAGGATTTCCAGATGGACAGCTCACGCTTTACCTCTAGAGGAAGCGACCAGCGTCCAGCCCCCGACGTAGCTGCAACCGTAGGGCTGAGCCAATTCTGTTCGAGGTCCCTACGTGCGTTGAATCTATTACATGGGCTTCGATCCAGCGATTGCTTGCATCTCTACCCTTCTCCCTGTCCTGTTCATTGCCCACTGCCACCTCGACTCGTTCCTCCGTCCACCCGAGTCATCCTCTCGGCAATGGCTTGAAAAACTTTTCACACAACCCAAACTCTCACATTCACTCATCATACATCACAATGGCAAAGCAAACAAGTCTTTGGGCAAGTATCGGTATTTCTCATCTAAAAATCCTTCCATGTGTGGCTAATTGATCTCTCCCTCGGGCCAGCGGGTTGTGCCACTGTCCGTCGACATCACCCACACACTGCTAGGCTGACGAGACACCTCGAAACCATCCTGTGGATCCGAGGTTCAAGCCACCATTCAATCTCCTCCGCCCCTACTGAATATGCCCCCTGATAAATTCCAATAAAATGGTTCCGCGCTCCTCAGCTGTCGCCGGGGGGAACCATGTCACAAAACGCCATACATGCAACCTCTCCATGCTCATATATCCCCTCGCCCCAAACATTGGTATAGAAAGAAACATGACTTCAGGGGGCGAGATGAACAGGAGGAAAACAAAATAATAAAAGGGGGAATAAAAGGTGGAGTGGTGTGACGTGATCGCGCAAGGGGTCAGGTGTATCGCACTCCGGGTATCATGGTGAGAATTCCCTAATGCTCTGGTGTATCGTTCAAGAACTGTGCCGTGATGCCAAGTAGTGCCCGTGGTGTCATGCAAGCAAAGACAAGGGTAATGAAAAGAAAACAGAAACCAGCCAAGACCTCTGACTGTAACCATAGAAAAGGGGAAAAGATAAGGAAAAGTGCCCAAACGGGGCAACCAGCTGGGGCACACTATAGTTTGCAACTCCCGCAGGAAGGGGCAAGTCATCCAAATCGGATGAAACACGAAGCCAAGTCGCTAGATGCAATGCTCATTCCCGTAAGCCGTAAAACAAATGGTCGTGACTAAGTAGAGAGGTTGTCCCTAAAGGGTTCTCGGAATTCGTCAAGGTTTGGTGTGGGTGTGAGTTCACGCCTCACAGGTACTGCCGAACCCACTCGGCATCGAGCCAACCAACTCGGTCAAAGGCAGTCCAGAGCTTGGAGGCCTTGTTGACATCGATCTTGCAAGCCTGCTGCGCATCCGTCTTGCGGAACTCCTTGTTGTTGCGGAGGCAGAGGAGTCGTCGCTCAAAGATGCGTCGCTTGCTGGTCAGGTACGTAGCGCAGTCCAGTCGCAGGTTGCTGGCGAGAGACACCTCGTCGGGGTGCAGGAGGTTGACATGAGGGTCGTTGGTCAGGTCAACAGGCTGTCCCTTCCAATCCACCTTGAGGCTGTTGGGTCGGTTGGGCAGCGAGTTGATAGGAGGGCAGTAGTCAGGAAGCGCTCTGAAGTCCTTGTCCTCGCGGTTGGGGGCCACGACCCGACGAGAGGGCTCAGGTGTGGCACTAACACGTGGAGCAGGTCGAATTGGGCCGGTAGTGGCGGCGCCGGGGTGGGTACGGATCGGTCGCGGGGCAGACTGGGGCTTCTGGACCCGGTCACCGCGCGCCCGGGTTGGCTTGGCGGCAGCAGGCTTAGCGGCGGGCAGGATGGTATGGTATCGCTGGGCATGGGCGCGGCGGTCAGCCTCGAGGAAGGCTCTCTCCTTGAGCAGCCATGCCTTGCGGTTGGCCGTGTAGTGCTTCATGACCTGAGATCGGAAAGTGAGGGCGAGCTCGTACTCTTCGCGCTTGGGTGGGATCACTCCGGCGAAAGAGGTAGGAGATCGGGCGCGAACATGGTCGTCAACAATGCGGCGGTGGTCTTCGAGTTCGGCGGGAGCAAAGAGAGGAGTCTGAGCTGGGCTGGAAGGTACTTCCTCGGCAGGGTAGAGAACGGGGTCCTTGACCTGGTGAGGAGGAGTGGTGGGAGTCTCGGCTGTCGACATCGCTTTGCTGTAAGGAGAGATGGGAGGCGACATTGGCATTGGGTGCTTGCTCGAGTCGTTGTTTGAAGTCGCAGGCTTGCTGACGTCGGATTGGTGATGACCGTGGTTGAAGCTATCGAGAGTCTGATCCGGAGGCGACATCAAACTGGTGATGGGCAACTTCTTGGAGGCCATTGAAGAGGCAGGATGGGTAGGAGGGCCCATTGAGTTGAGCGCCTGGGCGCTGTGAGGCGCGTTCGTCGCCATTGTGATGGTGTTTGTGTTGATTGATGGAAGTTGATGAAAGGGGGAAGAAAACAGAGAAGAGGAAGAGAAGAAAGATGGTTTGAATTGAGTCTGTTTGTTTGACGAACTGTTCTTGTCGAATGTGGTGGAAGGTTGCATGGCGCAGGTATACACAGAATGTGGTTTGTCAGCCATGAATTGACTGCCGTCGCAGAACAGACAGTGACGTGGATTGCTTGTGGCGAAGCCCTTTTAGTTCCAAAAAGGGACGGCGGACACTGGCAATTAATAGGTCCGACAACTTTCAAACAAGCGGCCGACTCGGTGTGAGTCTTCCTTTGCGACTCGTTTGCGTTTGCCCAATGTGTGTGTAAGTGCGCTGTCAGTGACTGGGTTGGCGCCTAGTCCAGAGTAGGCAGCAACGGGGCGGGCGAAGACTGGGGGGGCGAGGGCGGCGAAGGCGGAGTTTAGGCCGGACAAAGTTGCGAGTGGGGGGGTGAGATCTCCGAAAGAACTTCCTAGCCGCTAGTCTAGGTGAGTGAGATGTGAGGAGTAGTGTAATAGCGTAGGACTGTGGATTTAGGCGGCGGAGTTTGTGTCGGCTTTTGGCAGTGATTTGGAATCGATCCGGGACAGTTTCAAGAGTGCAAGAGAGGTTTCGTTCTTGTAAACCAAAAGAACGAAAGGGGGGAAGGGGAAGCGACAGGCTTATTTAGTCCTGCTGGGCCAAGAGTGATTCGAGAGTGTGTAAGTGCACCTAGGTGCAAGTGTCAGTGCTGTTATGGGTATGGGGTGATATGATTGTCTGGGCGTTCAGTAGGGCGGGGGTAGGGGTCCATTCAATGGGCGACAACCGTATGACGGGATGTAGTGCAGAGACGTGCAATTGTCGCGACGACGGGGCATCCGGATTTCAAGATGGGCGAATAACAGGCACCATGGGCAGAGAGAGGCGCAATGGGGGCTCGACACACGGCCGATTCTGAATCCCAGCGAGACGAGAAGGCCCAGAGAAGCCACAGAAGGCCAGGGGTTGTTCGATCTGTGGGACGGGCACCGTACCAGACCGTATGACTTTTGAGGGCAATGACTCTCGAGCCAGCCTTCCAGGCACTAAGTACGGCCGCGACCTGACGACTTTTGGGGGTCGCCCGAGGGTTTGATGATGTGGCAGAGCGGCAGCCCGGGCCAGGTTGTGCGTGGTTGTGACGGGGATCTGGGGACCTGGGGACCGCGGACGGGAAGCCGATTCGACTCGACTCTGATGCCTTCCAGGATGAATCCGCGAGATGTTTGAATTGGCTCTGGAGGGGTCGTGTCGTCGCAGACAGACCGAGAAATTGGCTGATTGGCGCTTTTGATTGATCGATTGATGGATGTATGGATGCTCAGTTCACACTGAGGTCCTCGCGGGGGGTCCAGAAGGGTAGAGTAGAATGGTTTGCGCGCGTGTGCGCATATAGAGCCACACACACGACAGTAGACGCACACCAAGGCACGCAGGAATTGAGATGGGAGACACCGCAAGTTAGGCTTTGCTTTTGTGTTGGGGACAATGCAATACGCGTCAACAGTATGCGCGGGATTGCAATGGATGGTTGCGGAAGAGAGAAAGAGGAGAGAAGAGGAAAAGGGGGAGAGATCCGAGAAAGATGTCGAAACGTCTCGCCTGCCTCGGTGACAAACCACGCCGAGAGCGATGACGGACCGTTCCCCTCAACGGTTTCCAATCGGGAATGGATTGGGTCGCAACCGACTCAAGCTTCCGTCAAGTTAGGGGACCTTTGGAAGGGACCACAGGAGAGCGAGAACCGCAGTGACAACTGTGCGCGCCTGGCTCGACAGATTGATTTGATTGATTTGCTAACAAGCTGGCGCAGACGTCTCTGGGAGAGGGGGCGTATGTGGGGGGCAGTGGAACGAGATATCGATTGATGCTGATGATGATGCCGGTGGCTAAAACGACGCAGCGGGGGTGCGAGGAGATGAAGGGTCCATCAAGCAGCTGCGATGCTCGTGCGATGTTTAGAGAGTCACAGAAAGGACGAGAAAGAGTAGGAAGAGGAAGAAGAGAAAGAAGGCTCACAAAGAGGCGCGTCAAGGTTGATGAATGAATTTGCGACTACGGAGTAGGTACCTCCAAGCACTACTAAACGGGCAGCCTGGGGGACCTCCATCCATCACAATCAATCACTCTCACCCTCAGACACAACTTTTTGTGGCGTCCAGCAAGGAAAGACGGGAGAAGAGGGAGGGGGTCAGGGGAGGTGTGGTTCAAGGGGAAGGCGTATGCGCAGCAAAGGAAACGTGGTTTCTCTCAACCAAGGCGAAATGTGACAATGCAACGATGCCAGATTTGTGATCAGAACACACCTCCTGTGAACAATGGCCCCCAATGCCTGAAAGGCTCCTGCCAATCGCCCAATTGACCCACTCCCTTCAGCGGCCCTTCAGCCCCCCTTTCCCCTTGCGCCAGGTTCCCAGGGCTGGACTGGCTCGTTCCTTCCCTCTCCCCCCCAGCGACTGCCTGCAGGCTGCTGCACTTGGCCTGGAGGAAGGGTCTGGTCTGCTGCAGTTCACGGGCTGGGCTGAGCTGGGGGAGGAAGGAATGAGCAACGTTCAATCCCACCTCATGCTCACCACGTAGGTAGGTATCTATCTCCCACGCTTAGCTGAGCGCATCGCCTTGGAGCAGGATTTTGTGATATCTGCCGCTTCAACAACAGTCCTGACTTGAAATTGGGGTGGCTCTGGAAGCATTGAAAGAAGAGCAGTCCAATTGCCTTGTCCCGCTACGTCCACTCCCTCCATCTCAGCAGTCATGTGTGGTTGCTCAACCGAGACACCACAGTCCAAGCGGTCATCAGGGACCTGCCATTAGCCACGGGAGGGGTGCGCCTGCCCGGTGACCATTCCCAAAATATCCCACCCTCTCTCTCGACTGAGGTGTGGCTGCCGTCTTCCATCTTACCTGTCTTGGTGTGTGTCGTCTGTGGGCAATGCAATCCATCCGTCGCGCGACGGACGGGAGACACTTACACCCCTCTTTCTGCTCCCCGTCTTTCAGCTCGTCCTCAATTGCGAGCCATTGCTCGACGCTCTTGGGTCCCTCGGTCTCGCTCTGGGGCATTGTCCAATCTCCTACCCAGCCTCTACACCAGGCAGTTGGAATTTTGAATTTGCCTTTTTCCATGCATGCGCGCGCAAGCAGGAACTGAACTGAGCTTGCTTCCTGTGTACAACAAGCACAAAGAACCCCATGTGCTATTAGTGTGAGTGGAGCGAATGACGAAGCGAGAACGGACGGTCAAGAACACAGTTAACGACAGTCGCAGTTGCAGGCAGAGCAATTTGAAGCGAGACGAGCGAGCGAGGGCAAGGAGCCCGAACCCAGCTCCAAGAACGCCAACTACCCAGCACCATGCCATAGACGGCCGGCGAGGCGAGGCGAGGCGCAACGGGACAGAGACAAGGCCCCCAGGTTCCGCGGGTAAATATCCCCACGGCGCATCCCATCTCATCCCACGGCTCATGATTGTCTATCCAATGGCTCCATCTTCAAGGGCACAATGCCATCCATGCCAGGGCAATTGATGCGCATTAGTGGCCGTGGAAGCACCAACTGCATCTTCACCTTGCCTTGCTCGTAACAACTTACAGCTAGGCGATGAGGCCGGCGGCCAGTCGTCGAGCCAAGCGACCAAGGAATTGGCGACGCAGGCGGTCCAATTCGACGCGCAGGCAGTTCGTGCGCCATCCAGGCCTTGGTATGCGACATGTAGGTACACATCCCATCTGGCCCGCCGAGCCATTCATCTCATTGACCGAGGCGCCCGTGGCTTGGTCAGGACGGGCAGCGTCCACGAGGCCCGGCGCCAAATCTCCCCAACCCAGCTAGTTCCAAGACAAGTGTCATGGTCCATCTCGCTGTTCCTACAGAAGCCCCGGAGGGACGTCGTAGATCTGGGCTTGTCGGCGGCAGATGCGCGTCCCTACATTAAACACATCCCATCGCGTCGTCGATCGTCCTCCCCATCTTGACTTGTTCTGATGAGGCTTGCAACCTTGAGATCACACGAGAGTCCCGCGACACCATTATCCGTTATCTAGTCTACTCTCCCACACTCACTCACTCGCTCGTTCCATCACTCGGCTCTTGATTCTCGCTCCGTCTTCTTCCTCGTCGTCACCACCACCGATGCCTGCTCTGGTCATATTCATCCTGTTACCCCTCCTTTCTCACCGTCTAGGACGAATCATGGTTGCTCCAGGAAAGAAGACCTAAAATAGGGGGGGGCGTGTGCCCTCTGCGTGTGACGGTTCATGTCTTGAATCAGCCCCTCCTCTTTCACGTTTCTCGCTGCCCAACGCCCAATTGATCAAGAACGCTGGGCGCCAACTATGGGCTCTCTGGCTGGCTGACAGTTACGGTCTCTTGCTTGCGGCAGATTGTCACCTCACCGTTTGTCTGACTTGCGGTCTAGGTCCAGCAGCGTTTCCCCTCTGGCTTTGCCTCACCTCTGCTGCACCAGCCTCAATTATTCAACACGGCTGCACAATGGCTCCCTCCCTGACGAGCCAAGTGGCACTCTGTAAATTGACCTGCAGCTATTGAGCATTGACGCCTGTAGATTATGCCTTTATTGAACTTTCAGGGCGGCACACAGACACGTTGGTTGCCTCAACTCTAGTGGCCCTCATCGGTGTAAGAGAACTCATTGACGGTACAGTACGGTTCCTTTGTGGTAATTGTGGCTTCAGTGCGCTGCCACGCTGCATCTCGTCAATCGGTCCCGCTTCCGGATGTCCAGACCAGACCAGACCCTTTGTTTGGGGTCCTTGAGAGTTGCTTCTTGGGGAAACCCAGGGAAGAACCCCCACCGCGGCCGACGCGACGCCGCCGTGGCTCACCCGATGGCCGGTGCTCATTTACACGGACGGATCTAAGGTCGGATGTTTGCTTGTCGACCCAACAAACGTGGGATCTTGTCGAGCGCAGAGAAGACCGAATTGGCCGTAGATGACGACGGGCGCAAGACGTGGGCACTTGTCAATTGTCAATTGATAACATCTATCACAGGCGCTTCGGTCCAGCTAACAGGCAACGAGTTGACAAGGCGAGGCGAATTCAATTGGAAGTCAGTCTGTCGCGCCAGGCTGTGACCCCCGTGGCAAGTTCCTTGTTCCATGTCCCGTCGCGTCGTCGTCAATCATCCATGGGTTTAATAGGGGCCCGCGTGACAGCTGGTCTGAGCCATGGAGCTTCTGGAGTGATAAAGCGCAGCCTGGTTCTTGGTGACGTCCAATGGAATTTGGGGAGCGTCTCCGAGTGGCCAAGAGTTGGGATACTTGTAATCTGACGGGCGGCCTCACAAAGTGTTTGGGTACCCAGACTGGAGCACTTTGGAGATACCGCCACCAGGTTTTTGGTCCTACTTCCAGGATTCCAAATTCCAATTCCTCGTCGTTCAGTCATTGACTGCTCTGTTGTATGCGTATACACTTCGTGCAGCATACCCAACCTCTGGGCTCTCTCGCATCGCATCCCCCCACACCGACGAGATGTGAGTCACAGGATATGGAGAAGTAGGCTGGGTCTGCCTCAGAAACAGCACTAAAAGAGGCCGAAACAAGGCCTGGCGCCAAGTCATGTCTGGCCTAGCGTGCTGGGTGTGCATGGGGGCGCACTCTAGTCTTGCATGGGGCAGGGGGGCGTGGGATGGGTGAGGATGATGGGTATGGACATGGGCATGGGCATGGGCATGAGCATGGGCGGTGGGCTATCGATAAGGAGAGACTCCCGTCCCGTACGGGGCTCTGGGGCTTCTGGAAGTATTGCTGATTGGTGACCAGGGCGCTTGAGGATCGAGTTGTTGTCGATGGGATGGGGGATGGGATGATGGCATTTCCATGCCCGCCGAAAGCCAACGTCATCATCTCTCGATGACATGAGACGGACCTCTGCTTGTCGGACTCTGTGAGTTGCATTAGGTGCTGTGGTCCATGTGTATGTGGGCTCATGATGTGGAGAGAGGTCGGTCAGTGTCAACACGAGCAGAGCACAGGGCAGACAGAGGACGGTACTGTAGGTACTGTGCTGTCTTGTGCTGTGCTGTGCTGGAGTAAATGCGACAGCGACAGCGCGCCATCCAATGTCAGCGTGCGACAGCTTCGCATTGGACCTCGTCGCATTCAGGCTCTCTGGCGCATTACGAATTACGCACTGCACAGTGGCAATTTCAACTAGTTTTCGGCTTTTTCCATGAGGAATTAACCATGTCCATTCGGATTTGACGGAATTTGTTTGATTATTCACGTCGGTCGTCGACTTGAGCGAGCCGGACACGGTCGGACTTTGAAGAATCGAATATCCGGCCAAGCCGAGTGCAATTGTCAGCAACAACGATAGATTGGCAAAGGAGCGGCAGGCAATTGGGTCCTACAAGGGCATGCAATGGCTGTGTGCTCTACCGTCTCTACTACTCCAAGGGTGATCACATCAGCAGCAACAAGAAGAGGAGATGCGAGCCAAACAGCCAGCCGAGAAACAATTCAATGCAGCCAACATGGACTAGGTGGACGTGCATCCTCCAACACGCTTCAGAAACTTGATTATGGATTGCGACCAACCAGTCGCATTCTGCACGCCTCTTCTACCTTGGATGCTCAGCCAGACATTAGTATGAAATCCGTTCCGATTCGGAACAAACATCGGTCGGCAATGGGCTGTTTCTCGCCGGAGTTTTTGGTGCGGGCGGGCAGACAGAGCCCAGGACTTGGTTGTTCCCACCACCATTCCCATATCGGACCATGAATCAGCCCTCTGGCAGGTGAGCAATAGAGGGAGCGCATGACAAGGCGTATTGTCTAGTGTTGGGACGTGCTTATCAGTTGGGTGATGGCAGGATATGATTGATTCACATGTGTAGGCAGGGACGAATGCAAGACAGACACACCAGCCAGGACAAAGGACGACAAGGACAAAGGGACTGCTACACTAACTAACTAGAGCAAGACATAGACAAAGCACAGCACAAGAGGATGGCGTCTACCCTCCATGATTGTTCATCAAGGCTGGGGGACAAGGGCTACCGCGCTTCCAATCCCTTGCTTGTGAAACGGCCCGCTCGGCGCGCGTACCCTCCCATCCATCCATTCCGTTTCCCGAATGGGCTGGCATTGACACAAGAGAGGGCGGCTCTGGACGGTGAGAGGACCATGGTAGGAGAGGCTCAAGGCAGTGTGCGTCTGTGTCGGGCTCACGAGGAAGGTCCCGTGAAGCACATTGCTCGTCCCCCCTTTCGCGCTGCTACGCCCAGTCACTTGACCGCTCTGAGACACTGGCGAACAAGTTTGTTGCTGCTGTGTGTGAGAGAGAGTTTGAGACGTGCGGCTTGATGGTGAGTCTGAGCACATCAGCAGCGCAGCGCAGCGCAGCGCAGGAGCAGCAAGCAGGAAGCAGCACGCAACGGAACAGGACAAGGGCCAGCGCAGGATCAGGACGGAAGAGGGCACCCGAGACTCGCGGGTGTCAGCAAGTCATCAGCATTGTCTCAGCACTCAGCAGCATCGAGCCGACGCCTGTCTTGCCTTGATGCCCGCGCCCGATTAACTTGGGCTGGCTACTGGGCGCGTTCGAGGCGCATTCAATCATCTCTCCCTCAGAACGGTGGTCATTCCAAGCACGCCTTGCATTGACATGGACGAGAAAACCAAGGTTACGGAGCGAGTCGTGCAGGCGCAGGCAGCCCAGAGAAAGATCCGGCGCGATCTAGAACGCTGTGGGCGTGGGTTCCTGCTGGGCTGGGTTGGAAGACGTCATCGTTGACTTTTGTCTGTGTCACCCGGGGCCTGGCGCCCGGCTTTTAGTGGATGAACCCTACCTAGTGTTGGCGTCGTCCCCTTTGTTGGTTCGCTCCGCTCCGTCTTGAACGCTACTTTTGAAGTCGGAGTCAGTCATTGAGGGAGAACCCCGCGATAGATGACCCGAGGCTGTCGCAATTGACTCGCTCGTGTTGGATTGAGTTGATCGACCTTGTGAGGATCGCTATCTCTCTTGCTGATAGTTTACATTGAACAGTCACGAGGTCATTCAAGCTTCATTTAGAGCTGGTACCAGCCGATATTAGTCTTGTAAGTCCTCGTTCTTCAATCTCGTTATCGCTTATCACCCCTCGTTTCTTTTTTTTTCTCGTTAGCCAGCCTCGGCTTTCGGGTTCAATCTCCCCCACCGGATCCCAAGCGTGGGATCCTTGATCAAATCAATCCTCCTTTTCTTTTTCGTTTCTTTTTCTTCTCGGCACTTGCTGTCCACGGGGAACCGTTCCATTGATCCACCGTCTCCTGTTTTGAAAGGTTCCACCCACCACCGTCTCCCTCCCCTCTCCCTCTCCCTCGCCTCCCTCACGTCGGGCCTCCGTTTCCCTTCTCGGGGAGCCGTCCGTTCGGGAGGGCCTCGGCCAATCTAGACGGAGGTCGATGACAGTTGCCCGCCCGCCCTCCCTTCCTTCTTTGTTTCCCGGCGGCTAGATTCGGGCCGCGTGCACGGGTAATTCTGACAAAATTCAATTCAATTCGGGAGTTTAGAGGATGAAAGGTGTGATTCAGCTTGAATGTTGGATGTTTTTTTACTCTGTCGTGGGATCAGATCAATGCCAACTGACAATGTCAATGCCAGACCAATTGACATGAGTAAGAGTAAGTGATAGCTTCACTCCCCCTCCTAATTGCTTCTTCAGCATCAAGCAAGCAAGCCAGCAAGCAAACAACTGCAGCAACAACAACAACAACAAGAGTCCCCCATCTCCACTGTAAACCTCCAGAACGGAGGTAGACCCACCCGACCTGTCTCTCTCGTTGAGAACCAACTCGACCCCTCTCCATGTGAAAATCAACTTCCGGCGGGGGTTGGTTATTTTTTTTGTTGAACGGTAAAGAACAACGGCAACTTGTATTTTTAATCAACTAACGCACATTGTATTGGTTCTTTACAGCCAGCCCCCTTTTTTACCCACCCCTTTTTTCACTCGGGGGAGTAAAATTAATGGGCTGAAAAGGCAACAACAAGAGACGGTGTGTGAGTGTTGAAAGCGGTCAAGGAAACGAAACGGAGGAATAATACCGAGCCGTAGTAAAATGCATGGATTCTTTTACAAAAAGAAAAAATGTCAATTCCACCCGAAGTATGCTGCTGCAACTAACGTAGCCGTACCTCACATTAGGTCTTGGCCTTTTTTTTTTCTTGGTTCCTGGGCGTGTCAGTATCTGCTTGGGCCGTTTTTTTTTCGCATCGAGGTGCGTGTGCCTTGAACTAAAAATGGAGAAGAGAGAGTTTCTTCTCTTCTCTCAAAGCACCCCTGGTTGATGCGCTGTCAAGTACGACATGCCTTCTCTCTGTGTTATGCCGTGGAGCCACATAATATGTACATGTTGTTGCATGAAGGATGCAATCTCGCTGCATGGACTTTCTCGACCCCAAGTCCCGGGGCGCTTTGTGTCGAAAGGTTTGAGACTGGATGCCAACCTCTCTTTCTTGTTTCAGATTCAAGTGGTTTGATCTTTTTTCGACTCTTGTTGAATAATATGTGGTGTGTCTATTACATTCGTTCTTTTCTGTCGATCTGCCATGTCATCAACATTGTGGTGGCCTCAAGTCTCGCCATGCAACTCTCGAGTCGTCAAGTCAATAGATCGATGGGCTGAAATGTAATGCTTACAGCCACCCCCTGAAAGATGCCTCATTGTGCAACATGACCTGTCTGTCTACCTACTTGCTTCTGCCTGCCTGCCCTCGATGAATTGGCTTTTTGCTTGCTTGTTCTAAATAGCGGTGGAGAGAGTTCAGCCCAGCCCGGCTGTGCCTGGTTTTTGATGCTTCAAGCCTCCAGACCAGTCATATTTGCCTTTTGGGGGGAATGCTGCGACGAGACTTGTGCCACCCAACCTGATGACTCTTTTTTTGCTTTTCGATCTTAGCAGTAAGATGCCTCAGGGTCGATCACCATCAGATCGTAGTAGTGCGTAGTCAGACCTGGGGTAAAGGTTTCCCCAGCCGTGCTGCCTAAGTCATCGGCTCATGACCGTGACTTTTGGGTGTGTGCCTGGACAAACCAGGCTCCCGGATGTTGCTCCAGATCCAGGGCGCGAGAGTGCTTTGGGCGTATCAGGGTTCGATAGCATTCTTTCCCCTTGGGAAAAAGTGGCGTTGGGCTGAAGCGGCGATTACCATTGTTGGTTAACGTTGCGGCGCGGAGCTTTGTAGTGCGCCGCCTTGAGAAGGAGATGATGTCGTATCCTGCGATTGTGGCACAAGGTTGAGCTTTGATGGAGGTCCTTGGTTCTTTGTTAATTGAGGCTGACATGGAATCGATGGATTGGATGATGACGCGCATTGTTGCCTTTTGGTGAGGCCGAGGCCAACGCGTTCCCTCTTGGACTTGCCCACCATTTCGTCTCTCCTTGTCGCTATCGCGGAGGACCACCGATCATAAAGTCCTTCTACGCCTCAATCGAGTACGGTTGGATTTCCCAGGAAGCATAGGTATCCATGCGAAGATGGAATGACAGCTTTGGCGCTTGTGGAGGACCATATGATCGGAACAGGCACGCTACTTGGGAGGTAACATACATAACCATCACCAAGTATACAGAGGGTACTGTCATGTTGGCTTTACCATTCGTGACTCGTGTCACAATTCACGTCAATAATGCATTCATTTTACCTCCATGAACGTCTCATATCCAAGCGGTTGCGATGATATACCATCCTTCTCATTGTGTTCAGAACCACAACACTACAGGATATACATTGACTCACCATACCTGAGTTGACCTAGCTATGATCATTGCTTCAATAGTCCCAAGTAGTACTGCTAATCACGAAGAAAAGGCGGCAATAACTTTCAGCACCTTATTTTTGTTGAGTTCGACCTCGATCGTCACCAAGCTTGGTCATGGCCGTTCCTTGGGTGAGAGGAGACTTGGCAACAGCCTATCACCCGAAACGGGCTGGGAAATATTATGACGCCAGGGTTAAGTATATGGAGTCGAAGTTTTAGAAGAGTATTGTTATACGGAAGTTATAAATATGTGTCTCTTATATAAGAGTCGGTCGTTGATACTGCGTGAGATGGGTTCATATGTCGGATACAGTAAGGAAACGCCCAAAGCCAATTGAAAGTAGACTGAAGCAATGATTACGGTACTGGAAGAATATCACAATGGGATACGACTGTCTGAATGAATCTTGTGGTTTATTTACGCGTAGTTATGTATGTACGCTACGACTTATATGTTTGTCTCAGCCTAAACCATCCATCGTCGAGCTCAACAAGCCATCAACTTAAGCAGATCGGACAAAGCGAGACTTGGACTTCCATCCCCAAGCAGAAACATCTCGCTTGCTCATAAGAGCAACACTCTCAGCATAATCGCTAGTACCGTTCTCAGGATCAGCGTCCGTAGCCTCGCAAGTAGGACCATCCTTGTAGCCACCGAGAGCACCGTTAACCTCACCAAACACACGCTTGTCCTGAGTGGTGGCAACCATGTTCTGAGCAGCCTCCTCGGTCCAGCCGTTGATAAAGTCGCCGTGAGAGCACCAGGCGTTGCCGCAGGCTAGCTTGAAGGGGGCTTCGCCGCTCCAGCCGTTGGGGAGGACCTTGCGGAGGTCGTAGCGGATGCTGAAGCGGAGCTGGGCCATGGACTTGCTTCCCTCGGGACACCAGTTTGAGGTTCCGTAGGTTCGGGACTTGTAGGCTGTCTCGAGGGTTTCCTCGTTGACGCACTGGGGGAAGTAGAGGAGTTGCTGAAGGTGGGTGCCGCAGGTGGAGGTAGGGAAACCGTTCTCGCCGATGGGGACGGATTCGCCTTCGCACATCCATTCGACCTTGGCGTCGGCAGGCGATTCGGCCTGAGTCTGAGCGTTGGCCTCACCAGCAACCATCCTCAAGTTCTGAGGCATGGCGATCTCAGCAGGAGTCTCGCCAAGGTTATAGTAAGCGCTGAAGCGCATAACAGGAATAGGCTCATAAGAGCTTCCATCTGCAGTGTACAGAGGCGTAGGGATCCAGTAGACAGAGAGATCATTGGGGTTCTCAGCGTTGGTGCAACCCTTCTGAAGCTCAGCGCTAGTCTTTGTGTTGACGGTAACGGCATCAGAACCGAAGAACGAGTGCAGATGAGACTTGCTGTACTCGCCGGGAAAGACGATGGGGTCGATGTTCTTGAGCATAAATGGGGAGGCGATGTTGACTTGGGTGTAAGCCTGAGCAGCTCCGACGAGGAGGCCAGCGGCGAAGAGAATGGAGGAAGACATTTTGAAGTCTTGGTTTTGGACAATAGTTACAATTGGGTAGATAAAAATAATACAGGCGAAATTTAATGGCAATCAATGCCTTGAACGAAAGTGTAAAGTAGGGAAAAGAAAGAACGAATGTTGTTGTCTGAGAGAAACATTGTCAAGATGAACAGCGAAATGTCCATGTTTTAATACTCTATCACTCTAAACGCCAAGCTGGAGAAACCTTGATCAACAAAAACCCTTTTTCTCAAGATTCAATCTCCGTTTGTTTCGCGCGAAGGGCGCTTGGCAGAGCCGTAAACACCGCTGCTGGTGCTTTTGAAGTGGGAACAAAGTTGACGTTTTATTTGCGGAAGAATTGATACAAGACATGGCCTGGACGGATCTGTAACAAGGAGTAAATCCAAGGTGGATGGTCATTGGTCAATGGCTTGGGCCGCTTAGAAACATTGGAAACGTTAGACTCTTGTTGATATCCATGGATCTCTAAGCGAGGTCGAGTTTCAAAGATCTGACCAGCACAGATGATGCCGCTACTACGTCTTGGCGAGTATAAATAGGAATTCTATTGATGTTCCCTGCGCTTCGACGACCGAGAATCCGCTTATTCACTCATCATTATAGATTGCTCTCATTGACTGTATGTTATACAGCTTCATCTATAGGTCCCACTCCTTCTATGGAATTCATTCCGCTAAACTCAATAGAGAACAGTTGGTTCTTTCTATCACCTCCTGGTCGTTGAATCGGATCATTCCCCCATGGTCAGGCAATCGGAGCCGGTCGCGGTTAACTGTAACCTCCCCATAGACATGCTTGGCGACGGGCACCGATGAACCGGTGGCCTCCGCCTCTGGGTCCTTGTAGGGTCAAAGCGACCTCGCGACACCCCTGTCTTGATGGTTATCGGGCTGATAAAGTTTGCCGCGATTATATGGTCAGTCTCATGCGATAGATGAGATGGGCATGGAGCAGATTGATGCAAGTATGTACCCCGAATAACCCCCTTGAGGGGAGATGGCGAAATATCCAGCAAGGTCGATAGACTCAAGCTTGCCGATAAAGCTTACCATGGGCGCAAAGCCCCGGACTCTAGGTAGATTCTTGGCCTTGGGTGCCGAGTTGCCGCTCTGGGCGAGGTTCTGGATTTGGCCCTCTTGCCGCCTTGGCCTTTCACCCTGGTCAACAGAGCAGAGCAGCTGAATTATTGGTGTCACCGCCAACGTATGTTTCTGTCAGCCTTGGCAGTCACCCTCACGTAAAGTCGTAAACCATCAAGCTCTCCCGACCGTCCCGCGCCTCCTTAAGCACAATGACCATCTCATCGTCGAAGCCAACCCAGTTCCTACGATCCTCCCACTCAGCTAGGACTCGAGGAGGCGTCCGCGGTGGCGGAGGGGTGCTGTCCGCGTCATCGGTTGGCTGCCTGGTCGTAGGTCGTACCTCGATGCTGCTGCCTCCGACCCGTCCCTCTAGCTCCCACACGCGAATCTCATCGCCTCGCGTGCTGATGCTCACGGCCTTGCCCCGCGGCGTGATTTCAGCGTCCGAGATGCCTGACGTGTGGCCCCAGAGGCGGATCGGCGGGGAGAGTGAGAGGGATGTCGCTGTTGAGGTGCAGAGGTGTAGGACTAGCGTGTTGTCGGGGAGGGTGGCAAGAAGATACGGGTGGTTGTAACAAAGCGTCGTGAGCTCCGAGGGCGTCTCGGAGGTTGTGATGGGGAGTGTCGAGGCGAGGCGGGATGTGATCTCGTCGTTGCCTGAGGGCGATGTTTTGATGAGGAGGTCCTGCACGCCAATGCACCAGCCATCACGCACCGAGAAGGTGTACGCGATGGAGGCGCTCACGGAGGACGACATGCGACGGATGGAGAGTGCTAGAGGGAGGTGCGTAGTGTGCGACCTAAGTGATGTGAGGAGATAGGGGGGTGGGAGGTGCCCCTGTGTCACCTTCGGATCTTGAGGTTTCTTATGTTCGTAGGATGAGGCGCTCGTCGGGTTCGATCTGCTCGTCGAGTCGTCGTCGGCATCGTCTTCCCCGCTTGTTTCTCTGTCGGCTGCCGGCCGATTAAACGTATAAAGCGATATCAAGCCTGCGCTCGTCGCTGTGAGCACATACGGGTGTCCGCATGCCACCGCGACAAGTTCTCCATTGCAGCTCTTCTCGTGTCGATATCGTCTCATCAACTCTTTGCGCTTAGGATCCAGCCTCCATATTCCGAAGCCACCATCTGCGAATCCGACCACAATATCCACCAGGTTGCCGGAGCCACATTCATCCACCGCCAATGATGCCGGCGCACTCTCGCTGCAGTCGTCGCTTTCGTAGAGGTCGATTTGCGCAATTGGTCGCCGTGTTCGCAAGTCCCATGCGCGCAGTCCAGACTCCGAGTCGGCCGTTATCGCGATGCCTTCAACCACCTTTACCAGTGTTCTCTTCTGTCCGCCAGTATCCCCTGAAGCATCTCGTACGCTGACTTCTTCTACTGCGCACTTGCCTCTAGCCCAGTTGTGTCGCAGTTTGTACTGTCTTTTCCAGTCAACGCCCTCGGTTGCGTTGCTGAGCGCCTCGTCTTGCCCGACGTCCACTACTCTTCCCTTCCGCCCATCCGCCCACACGGCCCGTCGCGCAGAGTATTGAAGTCTCGTTCCTCCAGCTGCACCTCCTCGAAAGCCAGGTATTCGTAAAGCTCGGGGGAGGACGAAGCGCTCGTAATAGTGCTCGCGCCAAAGATGCGGATCGGAACAAAGGCGATATAGATGGTGGGAGGTGGGGGCGATGGAGAGAAGCTCTGAGGAGGACAGGAAGGAGAGGATTCGAAGAAGAAGTTCGGAGGATATGTTGGTCAGTATATCGCGAGAGGGCGGGTCGTAAGCTCTAGGCGCAAGACGGATTCGTTTCGAGGGTTTATGTATATCGTCGCTGAGCGGGGAGCTTCCCTCGGCGGGCGGGAGCTTTCGCTTTGGAGGCATATCGGGCAGGTCGTCTGACGCTGTGCAGGACAAGCCCGCAAACAGCTAAGAAGACCGAGTGGTAAATTTAGAAAGTCGAACTGGAAACGTGGGGTTGCAGATGTGAGGGTTTAATAAGGTTACTGGGAAATGTCGGTGGCGATGGTAGGTTCGGTGGTTGACCGGAGACTACCCTGTACTCGGCGATCTTACGGGAAGGGCTACTGATAAGTAAGGGATGAGACAAAGGTAAGTTGACATTGATTTCATGAATGATATGTATCAATTTTAAGCCATTGTCATGTCCAATTTACTCTAATCGATATACATTTCTCTTCTTCTCTCCATTGTCTTGACTGTGGGTATTTCCATGATGCGCATACCGATGTTGAATCCCAAGATATCTCCGTGTAAATGACCCAAACTCCAACCCAAATGCTTCGTCAGTTTTTGTTTTTACAGTCTAACAGCTGCAAAAATCTCGTCGTACACTCTGCCAATCCAGCCTTCCGTAAGGCCTCCCTTTGCGACAACTCCTAGGCCTCCAACCGCCCATAGGGCAGCAAAAGAGATCGCCACACCGTGGAGAGCTGTATATCTCCTTCTCTTCTGCGTCCTGACTTTCTTGTTTATGGTCATCGATCCGGGTCCCCAGACTGTTTTTGTCGAAGGCGCCAAGCCGAGCCACTTGGCCTGTCCCCAAATCATATGACTGCATCCAACGCCAAGGAGGCCAATGTAAGAGAACCAAGCAACGACGGGGTGCCGGGCGAAACCGTGGGCGATATAAGCCAGGCCAATGTTGGAGCTATCACCCTCGACGTGCAATGGCAAAAAGCGGTTGACAAAAACGTGGGCAGCGAAGAAGGCACTGAAGACGTAGCCGGATATCGAAATGTTGCTCAGTGCTGGCCATGGTGATGCGGATTTGGCGCTCTTCGGGTCCTCAAGCTCTGTCCTTGACCGATGGAGCGCATACATTCCTGGTGTAGCAGCGCCATACCGCTTCATGTTCTGCGACCTTCTCAATAGACGAAGAGCAATTCCGGAGCCGACATGTGCTATCACAGGCAGGGCGACCAGGATGGGTTCGGTAAGCGAGGTCTGGTAGATCTCGCGAGTCATGAGGAGATAGGTCTCGGAACCGGCGACAGATCGGGTGATGGCGGGGATGAGGGAGACGTTGGCGAGATGGAGCGAGGTAAAGATGCCCATTGCATAGCTCGAGAACTTTTGGATCCGCATGACTATTGTAGAGTTAGCAATGTGTTATCCTTGCAGAGTACCAACCGGGTAAATCAAAGAACTTACGATAGAAGATGGGACCAGGACCTGTAGCAGTGCCAGATGATGTGCTGCTTGCCAGGTTTGCGCTTGAGCTCAAGCCTGGAGCACCTGTCGAAGGAGCCCTGATCGAAACTGCACTGCCCTCCATATCGTCTGAATCCACGAGTTCATATCCATCATCACTTCCTCGGGGCGGTGGACCGAGATCTCGGCGGCTCTCATCGGCATCTAGTGGTGACAAGTCTACCGGTGTAGGGTCAAGTTGTTGGAGAGGCAGGTAGCCCGTCAGCGAGTCTCGATGATCAAGGGGTTGGTCGGTGTCCATGGTGCAACCATACCCAGCCGAGAACGAGTGGGAGATTTTGCAAGACGGGAGATCGAGAAGGACAACCGACTTTGGTGGGGAGAATGGGAAGGATGGATGACGGCGCGTGGGATTGGAAGACGTTGCTTCCAGTTAGGATTAGCGCCTCAACGCCCAGAGGAAACGGGGATACTCCCTAAACTCTGGGGCAACTTGTTCTGGAAGGCCCCTGCCAGATGCCCCTGGACAGTGACGTTGAGGCGGTCCCGGGGGCCTTGGCAGCTTCCGTGCGGTCAGCAACACCCGTCGAGTATCGATTGGTCAAGTGCAGCGGACCGCGGTTTAACTAAAAATGGATTAGCGCTAAGCGTCTTTAGAGCTTATCTTAGATATAAGATCTAGGATTAAGCGAAGATAAAGTTATGGAAACTTATAGTTTTTTTTTATTATTAATGCACCGGAAAATAGCATTGTAATTAATTAATTAAGTAGTTATGGTCTCGAGCCAGGCGTGAATGAACTGGGGTTTCTTTGGGTCGTTCCCCTCTTTAATCTCCAACGGTTCATCAGGTCCAAAGCGACGAGGGACGATGGTTTGATCGAACCCCTCCTCTACCTGGGTGTAACACCACCAGAACACAGCCTTAGTGGCCGTCTCCGAGATTTTGCGGATAGCTTCGTGCCCCTTCATCTCAACGTTATGTACCGGAGCAGAGCTAAGCAAGGTTTCTTTGGATAGTCGGCAAGTATCCCTGGCATCAATTAAGAACCCGTGATCCACAGCGTCACTCAAAGACCAAGTCCAGTGTGAATAGATCCAGTTGTGGGAACAGGCAAGGTGGTCTCGGATTTCGAGCTCAACGTCTGTAACTTTCATTTGCCCGAATGGGGGCCACCCGTAAGGTGGAGTGTGCGAAAACTCGTTATCTGGGTAGTTTTGGGAGCAAGCATGACGCAAACGCCACACATCTGCCCTTGATACCGTATCATCGTGACATGGTCGAGTCTGGTGACGGTCTAGGAAGGATTGTGCCGCGCCAGTCCATGCAGCAGCGTCAATGTCGGGTCGGAAGAAAGGATAATCTCGCAGTTTAGCTAGAGACGGGTAGATAGAGTTGATGACTGTTTGACGGCCGCATATTGCCAGACCGAGCCATAACGGGGCGACGACTGTAGAGGAGAACGCTTTTGCGAGGAGATCCATGCGGTTTTGGTTAATAGCTGGCCGCAAGGCAGCAGCAATAGGAAGAACCCAGGCTCCTGCAAAATTACATGGCACATCTGGATCCCAGAACACGCTCCAGAGCGCAGGTCCCATCGCCCAGGGACAAAGGCTGAGTGTCATCAAGTAGCCGATGAGGTTAAAGTCAGTCGGGATACTTGTTGTAGGTGGACACGTGGCACGAGTAGCAAACGTTGGTATGGGTAGTTCAATTTCGGCGGGATCAAAGGGCGACGCGTTGGCATGAAGTGGAATGGTGAGGGCTGCAGCAAGTGACGCTGAAGACTGGCTGCCGAGACCGTAGGCATCGCAGAGCCTGGAGAGGTAACATGCTGCTTCTCGAGCTGATGGCGGTCCTTGAGGGTTCTCAACGACATCCTGAATCTCGATCCCAATATCGCCAACCTTCATTGCCCACGGGGAGATTCTCTTGTCAGCCATCGACCAGCCCACCCCGCGGGCGGTGATAGCCCTCCACCACTCTCGCTCTGGGGGAGACGCGTAGCTGAGATCGAGCGTCGGCGAAGGACAAGTCGAGGGCGTCGTCTGACAGTATACCAGAGGCAAACCTTGCCGCTCCGCGAGAGCAGCACTCAATATATATGACCAGCCCAATGTCAACAATGCGATGCCATTGTTTGCATTCTTGTCCCAAACGCGGAAGTTAGGTGACGAAGATACCGAAAGACTCGTGACGTGGAGTTTTGTCAGAAATATTCTCCTCGATCGTTCTGTCCTTATTCCCAAATCGCATAGTGGTTCAATGTTCCTCCACACGGAGTATCCTTCAATCCATATGGCATCCCTGGGTATCGTGTCCGGCAGTGAAGGAATACGGTCAAGGCATCGGCTAAGGTCGAGGCTGGAGCGAGGTATACTAGTGAGGTTTCGTGCTCGAATAAGAATCGATCGCCACTTCGAAACGCTTCGCGAGAAGATGGCTTGGGCTGCGGGCCCGTCGTAGAGGGCTTCGAACGACGCGGCATCCATGGGCGGCAGAGGCGTGTGGAGCGAACCGAAGTGTGTTTATGAAATCCTTGGAGACGTCACGTGGTTGATGACGCATTGGCCCATGCACAAATAGAAACAACCCAAATCTTTCAGCCTTGTTTCTAACATTGATATCCATTGAACCTGGTTTAAAGCTCCTAACATGACATGAAGCCCCTAATCGAGCTACTTTCAGCCTTTCCCCTTCTTCCCCTTCCGCTTGCTCGTATCCTTGCCCTTTCCACTGCCGCCACGGGCTCCCGGCTCGCCAGCGCCATGTTCCCAGGCGTAAAACTGGCCCCCAACTGGCTGGTATATGAAAAGCAAGGTACCCACTCGCCTTGGTAATCGACGTATATGGATTGCCATTCCTTCGTGGGTCCTTATCTCCCTGCTATTAGCTAAGCAGAAATAGATGCGTTGCTAATTTATTAAAAAGTAAGTCTTTATATATTAGGATTTTTTACTTAAAATTATATTTATATAAATATTCTAAAAATAATTAAATTTTAATTAATTATAAAATATTTTTAAATTTTTTATTTTATAAAATAAAAATTAAAAATATTTATAATAAAAATTATATATTATATATTTATATAAATATATATTTTTTAAATTATTTTTTAAAATTAATATTT
>NIZV01000342.1:0-40898 GCA_003947045.1 Fusarium ambrosium
TTTTTTTATTTCGCTTGCCGAAAGAGGGGTTGTGCCGAAAGAGGGGTTGTGGATGGTATCGCTTATCAATTTCTCTAGCTTTTAGGCTCTATGATCCACGAGTAGAGGGTTTGTAGTATTAGAGATAGACTAAGATGTAATCATGGTCATAGATATAAGGAATATGTTTGTTTTGAGTTATAAAAGCCATCTCGTTACGGTGAATTCGATAGCTAACTGGGCCATGGACGGTAGCAATAGCATATATTCCTTTAAATGAAACATTGACTTTGACCACACTATTAGGACCTTCGCGGAAGACGTTGCAGGTTTACTACTTCAGTAAAAGTGATTCGACATGGAGCAGTCTCACTAGGACTGTCTGCGTGTGCTGAAGTGCTATCCACACTATCCCACCCCCTCGTGAACCTATGACAGCCAAAAAAGGCCAGATATGATTCGTGGCCTTTTGCATACTCCTCTCAATAAGGTGGTCATGGGAGAAAGGGGAGCGGGGCTAGCAAACCGTGCCTGGACGAACCGTAGCCACTGCAAGGCCCAGATAAATTAACTTGTATTCAATCCTTGGCCTCGGTGTTGAAGAACTCGTTGACGGGTTGAGTCGGCACGCTCGGGCAGGGAACAGTTGTTGCCAAACACGTTATAGGGGCCTGATTCCTGAGTTTCTTCGTCATGAGCTATATTGACAGTCCCCTTATAAAATACTGTAAAATAACTGCGCTGGCTGATAGATAGATAAAGGTAACCAATAATGTCAGGTTCTTTTCGACAACCCAAGTCCCTCTCAAGGTGCATCCTCCCCATCCTCCTCGTCTAACCTATCACTCTTATGCTTTTTGACATCAAACTTGTTGACCAGTAAGTCAACTACATTCTGGTGGCCCTCCTTTTCGGCCACATCGAGGGGCTCGTGGCCGTCATTGTTGCGCCTTGTTTTGTCGCATTTGCAAACTCCAATAAGAAAATCAACCATGTCAATGTGTCCTCTCATTGCTGCAACATGAAGAGGAGTATTTCCGTCTTTATTTGCCGCATTGAAATCAATCTCTTCCCTCTTATAGTCGAGTATCAGTTGGAAACCTTCAACGGCCCCTCTCATGGCGGCAGTGTGCAGTAATGTGTCCCCCCAGCTGTTTTCCAATCGCACATCTGGCTGAATCAGGAGGAAACGAACAATCTCCCTGTGCTCCTGATCAATGGCATGCTCAAGTGGTGTCTTATCATCCAGGTCATCCACTGAGTTGATAGATACACCTTTGGCTACGAGCAGCTTGACAGTGTCGATGTGGTTATTTTTAACAGCAAAGTAGAGTGGTGTCATTTCGTCGTCGTACTTCTTTGTGTCTCGGTCCTCAAACAGTAGATCAATCATGTCGTTGAAGCCTTCGCTTGCGGCATAGTGGAGAGCTTTCATGTAAGAATTATCGTATATCCTTCGGGCATTGGGTTTGAGACTGAGAAGCAACTCGACAGTCTCTTTGTGTCGACCGAGCACGGCAAGATGAAGCGGAGTTTGCCTATTTTCACGGTCTGGAAAGTACTTAACGTCGTCAGCATCGAATAGCATACGCACAATATCCGTATGCCCGTTTTCCGCGGCCAAGTGCATGGGAGCCGTTCCATATCCATCCGCGGCTCTTGGGTCTGATCCGAGGCGTAGAAGTTGATCGACAGCGTTTTCATTCCCGGCTTGAGCAGCAAGATGAATTGGTGCGTTGCCATAGTCGTCTTGCGCTTGCATAAGGGTGGATAGACCACACGAAGAGACCAGCCATTGAATGAATGAGGCTTGGTTTGACATGGCAGCAACATGTAGTATGGTCCTCCCGTAACGATCGCGAATCCTTCCGAGTGCTTTTTCAAGTCCATCCTGGCCCAGCTTCCCCAGCAGTAGTCCAGCCACTTCCTTGGCTCCTCCACGAGCGGCCCACAACAATGGGCTATATCCCGTCTTGTCGGCCAAGTTGAAATTCGCTCCAGCCTCCAGTAGAAGACGAGCATGTCTCTCCAGGTTGTGCAATGCTGCAAGGTGCAATGGCGTGAGTCCATCAACATCTTGAACGTCGATCCTCACGCCCGACCTCAGCATCA
This sequence comes from Fusarium ambrosium, assembly GCA_003947045.1. Lineage (NCBI taxonomy): Eukaryota > Fungi > Ascomycota > Sordariomycetes > Hypocreales > Nectriaceae > Fusarium > Fusarium ambrosium. The sequence goes on from NIZV01000342.1 coordinate 2,092, forward strand.
CATTCATCTTGGAATCATCCATGTGCCAGTCTGATCGACATAGGTAATGCAATGGAGTCCTTCCTCGAATGTCAGTGGTGTTCATTTCAGCGCCATTGGCTGCCAAAGAGCTCACAACAGGGTAAGTTATTGTGTAAAGCATAGCATAGTGAAGCGGTGTCAGTCCGAGGATATCCTGTTGGTTGACGTGTTTCGTTTCCTCAGCAGAGATAATAGGGTTGTGCTCCATAACCTTTTGATGAAGGGCCCCAAAACACAGAGAAGTCTCCAAATGATTTGGCGGTTTGATGGATCTCCACGCAATTAGCTTCCTTACGTCTAGAATAAGGCTGAGGATATGGTGAAGGTCGGCGGGAGTTCCAGCGGGTTTCTCGCTCTCCCAATCGTTGTTGAGCTCGACCAATAATTTCTCCAGATCTTGGTGATGCAATGATTCTTGCAGGAGTCTCTCCTTTTCCGCCTCAAAAAGGCAACAGACGTGGCAACGAAAAGCCAACAGCAAAGCAGTAGCCTTACTGTTGAGAATGGGTCTTTCAGAAAAACACCTCGCCCTGCCAAATAGCCACCGGTAAGCCTCGGCGGCATCCGTCCAATTACCTTGATATTCGTAAATCGCGGCATGTTTTTGAGTCCAGTCAACTACCGTATCGATATCGGGGAGTTTATTTGCTGCGCTTAATGGTGGTATGAGACTCAAGTAGACGCTTTCCAGGCTTCCAAAGCCCACGGCCTGAATTTTCTGCGCCAGTCTGGAAATCGTATCATGGTGAAGAGAGAACTCGTTCCACCGGGGACTGCCCGCTTCGATACTGGGATCAGCGTGTTTCATGGTGGCTTGCTCGGGTATGGGGATGCTCATTGTGTTTGCCAACGAGAACATGAAGTTCGAGAAGATGTGTTGAGCTAGTAGTGTTTGCAACGAGTCATACGTCTCCACCGCCAAAGCTGTTGACTTCTGTGTGCTGTCATTGTTGAGAACAAATGTAGGACTCTGGGTACCAGGTGTGAACTCGCAGCACCCAATGGCATACTTGAAATCATTCGAGGGGGTCTTTGCCGCATCTATCCCAGCCTCGGCTTGAATGACAGGCAGGAATTCCTGGTCTGGCACCCACCAACGAAGATCTTGTTCGAGACGCTTGGACGATGAACCAAGTAGTCGCAAGCTACTCTTTGGTGTTTCCCCCTTTGTTCGAAGCCATGAATCGTCTTGTTCCGTCGTAGATGGTTCTGGGTTCACAGGGTGGTTGGTGCATTTGATGTGGTAGATCCAGAGCGAGAGTGCGGCGTCAATCTCATCCGCGAGGACTTTTCGATTTCTGCCGGATTGTTCCACATGGAAATCAATCCAATCGCTCCCGATCTGCATCCTCCAAGAGAACCTTCCAGTAGCCTGCCCGAGATCTTCTTCGAATGTTCTAGAGAGCTCATCAAGGACGATCTCGATAGCCCTAGCGGTCGAAATTGCTTCCTGAGAAGCCATGCCGGGCCAATCAGCGAGTTTACCTAGGTCTCGTCTAAGTTGCACCACTTTGTTAAGGGTAGAAGTAGTAGGACCCTGTCGGTCGGTAGTTGGCATGAGCTTGTGGCCCTCTGTCGAGAATAGCACCTTTTCATCCACACAAAGAGCGTCCATCCAACCAGGACCCAGGGTGCTTTTATGCCAGGAAACGTCATGGCCATCCTTTGTTTTTTCTTCAGACGTTGAAGAAGACGATGAACTCAAGAGACAAGACTCGTCATCATCCTTGGATGACAACGTCAACGCCAGCCAGTCCAACTCGTGTTCAGGGTGAAGGGAAAAGCTTTTCGGAAATACTGCTAGGTTCTTTCGGATGGAGACCCTGATAATTGTCATGATGAGGGTGGCTATGAGTTGGCCTATTGATGCAGACCAATGCATTCCTCGCAAGCCAACAAATTGGAGCACGAATCCAGAAACTGCTAGTAAGGTCGCGAGTGAAGTAATAGTCTCATGGCCGGTTCTACCCAAGAAAAGTAGTGGGTTGTCATTCTGGCTCTGCTGTGGGCTTTTGTTCTTGTCGAGGGTTCCGCCAGACCTTGAGCTGATCTTTTCAGCGTGCCAATCCTTGCTTCGGCTGGAAGTTGTGATAACCTCTTGATGTTTTCCCGGCGTGATAGCAAAGGAACTGAATGTCTGGTCGTTGACTGTACCAGACTTTTGTAGCCAGACCAGCTGACAAGCCCGGCCTTTGGGACGATATTTGGTCTCATCCGTGCTTTTCTCAACCATGTGCCCACAAACGAATATCCCTGAAACTAAGAAGAGAGTCCCGACTGTCGTACAAGGAAAGGCGTAGTTCTCGACATGGTCACCGTCTTTACGCCAGCGCAGTGACGGAAAGTAGGTGATAAAACTAAAGTAAATAATGACACCAAGCTGAAGAATGACGCTAACTACGGCGAGACCTTGGAGCGTGGCGGGATGGAAATGCTTGCCGACATTGAGTGTCAGGTTTGGGGTGTGTGTGCTTGCATTGCGGAAAATGAGAATTCTTTTGTCCTTCGGAAGAGGGTGATTCCGTGATTGCGTGGATGGAGGGGTATTTGAATGAGCCGTGTGTCCACCTTCCATGTCTACAGCAACATAACCGTCTCCCTGTGTTGTATGGATAGGCTCGCCAGTCATTTCGGGAGAAGAGTCGTGGACGGGCTGACTTCGCATATATTTATCATCATCCGCCTTCGACTTCTCTGGTTTGGGTTCTAGGGTCTATTAGTGAACAAAGCGTGACAACGTGAATGCGAAAGGCAAAGCGAACCAATATCGAAGTACTTCTCTGAGTCTTGTTCAAGGTCCATTACACACAGGTCACGTTGACCAACCGAGCCTGCCTGGGCTGCTCCATTGGGTTGTTCTTCAGGGAAAAGGATGATGAACTCTCGTATAGGTCCTTTACCCATGACTCGTACGATTTGCTGACCACTCCAGAGTTCACAGACCTCGCCTGAAGTCGAAGACATCAACTCAGCCTCAGCGACTGCGCGACTTTCCCTTGCTCTTCCGATTATAGCCTTTAAAATCGGAGGGCCACTGACCCGGATTGCGCTAACAATAATAGTGATAATACCGAGAGGCGCCATTGCGAGAAGGATGCTATCAGCCCATCCTGTGGCTTGGCTGAGAAACTGAGTAGTAACTCGCTCACCAAAGAGAGCGAGAAGCCTACCGCCAGTGTTCTTGTCAGTACTAGGTCCATCCAAGAGAACAACGGGATACGCACGGGCCCAAGTCGGAGAACAGATTGTTTGCAAAGTCTTCACCAGGGCCGGCCGTAGCCTGGGTAAAGAGGGATGCGCCAATGAGAAGTCTGATGAGCTTTAGGAAGGTCATTGTAGCAGTAGCGGCTATAATCAGCCATAAGTTGGCGTTGGTGTTGAGAGGGAAGAGGGGCTGGTAGGTAGATTGGAGGATTGAGTTAGGACCTGGGCCTCCGCGTCAGGTGTCTCTGCCACGGCAGCCTGACGGGAACAGCGCATCTCTTGGATGCCGTAAGCGCATATTGAGTATGTACAAAGGTGGGCTCCCGAATCTAATTGGTTTAAATCTAATCAGGCTGGTGGCTGAGCTGTCCAGGATGAGTGTTGAAATTGGCGCTGTGGCTCTCAGTCCCCTGTCGCCAAGGGAATACTGTGGGTGCTTTCGGGGCTGGGCTGAAAGTGATTGAAGCCTGAGAAGACGATCTTAATGGTCTTATAAGGAAGTTTCGGATAGCCGTTGATTGATGTATAAGATTTTAAAGCATGTCTGGGATACTAAGCTTTAAAGGCGGGGGTTGGGTCTTCTCGGAGCCTGATTTCGATTTTTGAGATATGCATGGGTGATATCGGCAGTGAAATAAGACGAAGCCATTCAAGTGGGCCTTGCTTCGGCGGCTGGCTGGCGTGGAGAAGACGCAAACTGTTACCTAGACCAATGTGAATAAGGAATAGCCGTCACCTTTTCATGGGGTCTACTTGAGCAGTCAGCCAACCAGCTCAGATTCAATCTTCTGGGTCAGTTATCCCATCTAGGACCGGGCTTCAACTATAAAAAAGAACCTATTTCTAATACGGTCTTCTAGCTGAGTTATCCTATCATGGCATCATATCGAGCCATGGTCACTTCAAATCGTTTTCCAAGCTGTCCCGTAGTGAGTGTGCTTGGAATTCTTTTTCTTTCTTTCAAGAAATATCAGGGCAAACAGAGATTATTGTAAAGATCTTTATACTTTCATTCTGTGAATCCCTGGCGGTATTTAATGCCCCCTTGATCATCCCCTAGAGCCTTAATAGCGTAAAGATACTGGTGCTCATGCCTAGGACGTAATTTTCTGCTCTGGGTTGGACTTGCCCTCTATGCCATGTAGATTTATGAGCTGTGCATTAGGCAAGGCTTAAGCGGACATTGGTAATAATAAAAAAGCGTATTTATCAATTTGGACCTTTGGGTCTTCGTGTTGTACTCAGTGCAATAAGGAATGACCCCTTCGTAATGAGTCGATGATGTGCGACCTCACATTCCAGCTCGGTTGTTTGGCGCAGCCTGCTGGAGATGGATTCGGTTATTTATGTTGCCTCTCTCTTGTTCTTGGCCGCCGAGCTAGAACGAGGGGAGAGATAGTGCCTTTCACTATCTTAGAAGAAGCTTAATTGAGGCTATCACGGTGTTATTTATTACGGTTATAAACCTTACTGGGGAGTTGTTATGTTATTGAGGTCTAGGTATAAGCTTTAGTCGTGTTATGGCTGTGTTATTTCTGTTGGGTTGCTCATAGGCGCCTCCCCCCACCCCCTCCCCTTCGACCTCACATTCCGTGAGGCCCAGCCAGCCACACAGCGCGCTATTGCATCGAGCTGAACCAAAGTGGCTTAATAAAACATAGCGCTAGTGACGGGAAAGGAAGGCCTAGACGCGGCCTGTCCCGTCGTAGCGTCGATCACTCCTCATAGGGAGTTTGTGGCATTGCGTTCGGCGTCGAAAAAGAAATACACGCATGAGAAGCTCGATTGAATAAGACATTAAAGCAAGGGACTCTGACGAGCGGTCACACGGGTGGCTACATAAGGCGGTGGTGGGACCTTAAGCCATGTGATTATCCTGGGATTTCTCATTCCTGCCCCCCTTTGCTCGTCTTTTCTTACTTGTATGCACTGCGGTCCCGAACGGGTAGATGTAAATTGTTCCTCTCACTTCTTTTCATCTTCATCCCCATATCAGCTACACCCAACTTGAAGCTAAGGTGCCACAATGGCTGCTCCTGCGCCCATCCTACATGTTGTGTATGCAGGTCGTGGCGATGCCTTGATTCTCGAACACACAGACAACCAAAATGTCCAAAGGTTCATCCTGATCGATGCTGGGCCTTACAATTTCCGAGCGGAAATACACGCCCCGGCCCCTTACCACTATTACCTCCAGTCTGCGGTGCAAACTCTCCTTCCTAACGCTGAGTTTGAAGGCATCGTCTTGACCCATGCAGACGATGACCATTTTGGTGGCCTCGAAAGCGTCGGGCCATGGCGATGGAACCGGCAGGAAGGGCCCAACCAGTGGCATGCGCCACTTTACGCACCCAACTACTGGCTCGACTCCATCCAACATATCTTGGGAAAAGATCATCGCTTTGCAGATGGCATAGCAGCACCTGCCCAACCTCAAGCGCTTATAGGCAACCTCGTGCTATTGTATCCAGACCTTGTCAACATTTGCAAGTATACAGGCCCTCATCTGGCTCTGGATCAACCAATGCGGTACAACCCACCAGTGGCTCTCAATGTGAACAACAAGAACCAAAGCAGCATCATTCTGGCAACGAACACGCAGAATCCCATCTTTCTCACTGGCGACAACTCAGCAGAGCGGATCTTGCACAGCATGGACGCAATGTGGCCGCAAGCGGGCGGAGGGCCGTATCCTCAACAGCTGGTTGGCGTCGACCGTAACCCCGTGATTCCTCGCTTCTCGGTATACAAGATCCAGCATCACGGGAGCAGGCTAGATTCAATTCTGTTCCCGACAGGCCAGCTGTTGCTTCCGCGATGGGCCGAAGAGGTTCAGATTGAATGTTGCGTATTTGTCCACCTGAGATTTGCTTTGCACTACCGTCCGGGGCTGGTTGCCCATGGCACGAAGGATGCGCCAATTCACATTGCTGCTCAGCGTATGCTTGTTTCTCTTCGGAACCAGCGTGGGGCAGATGTAGCGACCATTGCGCAGTTCTACGATGAGCTTGTTGCTAGACAACGCATATACCGTGCGGCAGTGGTTCTGTTCTTTGCCAATGGGCTGGTTACTGAGATACCACGAAACGCACCAAACTTGGGGCTTATATTTGACCCTCAGGATGTAATGGTAGACTTTCACCGGAACATGACCCAGGAGCTATGCTCGTCCGCCGTTGCTGGGAACCTATTCGACATACGTCAAACACTCGTTGGTGCGGGGCAGCTCGGAACCCGTTGGGACCGTCTGCCCAAACGAGACGGCTGGGAAAGTTTCTGGAATGATGGTTGGTCCTGGGACTTACATCATTCCCTGAACATTGCCAAGTGTCGTGCCTTCTTTAATAGGTTTGAGTCAGACTCCTACGTCGTCAGTGCCAATGGTTCTCACTCTCACCCAAACGTGGAGACCATTATCGGCCTTTCCATGGCCCTGAAGGACCAAGCCAGGGCAGCCCGGTTGTATGTAACCAGCGCCGGCAGTATTGATGTACCGCTGTACAACCATGTGATGGAGGTAGCCTTCATGACGCAGAACGACGTGGCTGCCATGAGAATCAACATTCCAGGTGCCCAGGCCCTTGCTCAAAACTGGGTAGGAATTCCAAACAACGCCAACATCATAGACAGCCTCATCTCAACCGAACCACCTCCTCCCCCGCTCCTAGGAGGTTTAGCCCCCGGACTCCTCGTCACTGCCCTTGATTCAAGTGAGGGTTTTAACTTTATCTCGCTCTCGGGGCGCGACTCTCAGGGGATCTTCAACCAGGCCAACGACTATGATCGTCATACAAATGTCAACATGGTGTTCAATGTAAACCTTGACATGGCCCAGAACGTGAGCCAACAGCACGCCATACAACTGATGCACGCCGTCATGGAGAAAAGCGACCTTGCTAAGGCCCCCGTAACTAGGGAGATGGTCATACGGCCCTCAAACTTGCCGCCTCTGGTCAACAATGATTACTACCTCGTCGTCAACCACGTCGACAACTATCTCGTCAACTATCAGCACGAGGTGGTGCATGGAAACGTGTTGCAACAACGTGGCGACTCCCCACGGGTGCACGTCACGGAAAGATATATGCACGGAACAAGCACCTACATCCGAATCATGAATGATGGAGGCGACTGGACAGACCTGTTTGCCAAGTGGGCGCCCTTGTCTGGCGCCAAAGACGGTACTGACATGCTCTGGACCCTGACAGACGGTCAGAACACCTATTTCCACGATAACCTCCCCAACGCCGCCGGCCAGGTCGCCTTCACTTGGGGTGTCTTCCGAGAGAACACGGGAACTTCAGTAACGAGGTTCAAAATTCGCGGCGCAAACCAATTTGATCTGCTCATGCAAAAACGGGCCTTGCTATTCGAGCTGGCGAGAATGCCGACCGCGACACTTGACTTGGTTCAGTACATGTCCCATCTTGACAAACAGCTCTTGACAAGAACGTCAGTACCACGAGCCATGTCAACAATACTGGACGTTATAGCTACTCTGGTCGGCGAAACTAGCGTCAAGGAGTTGCTCGACACCAACGCTAACACCATCCTTCCGCGGCTCCTGAAGCAGCCAGTCCAGCTCGTTGGCTCGGATGTGGTCCATTTTTTTCACGAGAATGACTTCGACGACGACGATCTAGATCTCTCGTCAGCTGCCCTCGCCCATGCTGTCCTTGAAAAAACAGAGCTTAAACTGGACGACAACATGTATGCCATCAGTGAAGTGTTTACAACACTTACATGGGATACTTCTAACCCCCTCAGCAACGACAACGAGAGACCAAAAGTCAAACTCAGGACAACTGCTCATTGTGTTGATGGCGTTGAGGTATCCATTGTCAAGAATGTCCTGTCCACCGTGGCGCCTTCACCTCGTCAAAAAACCAAAAGCCTAGTTGACATCCTGGGGCATTTAGATGCCACAAGGGGTTTAACCCTTGTCGAGGTCCTTACCCTTGTTCTCAATGACAGAGCCCTAGCGTTGCAGATTCTGGGCAAGCATCTGCAAAGAAGCCTCCTTGACATAGGCTTTGCTATGATCAAGCCTGATTTTACAAAGTCGACGGCTCGAACGCTTAGGACAGCTACCGGAGTGAGATTCATCGACCGCGCCACCCTCGTTTGCCCAAATCCTTTGATTTCCTTACCGGGAAGGTCAGAGGACCCATCTAATGGTGATGAGGCAATTGATGGTGCGCCAGGAAAGGTGGTTGAAATACTCCCCGGGCTTGGCTTCACCTTTGAGCACGTCATCATCGAGTTGAAGAACGTGGGAAGGTCCAACATGACTGCAGCTCTCAGTTCAAGTGTAGGCCTCTCTGCCCACGGCAAGTCTATCAAACTGAGCATGTTCTCAGAAATCAGCCCGACTTCCACTCAAGAGGGTGGAACCATAACTGATGTGGCGGAAAGCACTGCCGCAGCCACGGTTGAGTTCAAGTTGGCCGTGCCGTCCGTCGATGGTCTCAAGGACATGGCCCTGGCAATCCTGGGCCAAGATCGCGCCAATGTAGTCTTGAGTGCTCCTGTGCCAGTGAGAAAGGGAGGTGTTGCTCCCTCGACCAAAGACAAACCAGACGAGCCCAAGGCGTCACTTGACTACCTGAACGATAAGAGCGTGTATGAAGTTGGGTTCACCCTCTCCCAGTCCACGCCGGGCTTGAGCTCGACCCGATTGAGCAGTATCTACGTCTGCACCTCTGCGTTTGAGGACTGGATCGATTACCTCCCCGTACCGGATAAGTTCAGGGCCAATCTTGAGAAAGCTTCGGTGCAAGTGTCCATCTGGAATCCCCTTGGGCCTGGCTCCCCTCGCCCTGGCCTCCAGGTTCGGTTTCAGCTCACGGTGCCCAAAGCACTCAGCCCGAATCCCCCATCATCTGTGGAGGTTACAGAAAGGGGCAGCCCCTCTGTCGCCATTCTCTTTCAGATAATGCCGCTGGTTGCAGCGGGGGACTACATCTACAATCTAGCCGTGGATGCCACAGACGGCGCCCACAAAGACTTTTGGACTGAAGAGACGGGTGTTCCTATCGCAGATATCTGCGCCGCTGTCGGCATGGACAACGTCTTGTCCATCGCCACAGCGAATATTCCCATCTTGGACCAGATCACCAAGAAGATTCAGGCCAGCTATCTGTCGCTGTCTATCGAGCAGCGCAAAAAGGACTTTGGACTTGGCTGGGCGTTCACAGACTGGGCCTGTAGTCTTTTTGTCCAGGAGTTTTCCATCATCCCTGGGACACTTGATGTAAGTAACGTTCGGCTGTCGCTTCAAAGGATCGGAGACGAGTTCCGCGCCCGCGGAGAGGCGACGTTGGTCGTCAAAGCGACTACTGTCACAAAAGATGAGCATCCGTTGAGTTGTATCGCCTCTTTTGCACTGCCAAGTCATGGGTACGATGGCTTCTTCCGAATATCGTCGCCTTCGGGCATATCCCTGGCGCGCGTGGCTGCGTTGTGTGGCAACCCTGATCTTTTCATGGGAGTTCCTTTGCTCGAGGAGCTGGCAACCATCGATATTACAAACCTGGAGCTCAGGATAACCTCAGATGCAAACTCAGAAAACAACAAGACCAAGATCTTTGGGTTCCTGGTCTGTCTGCGTAAGGACGCCATCACGCTGGGTGGTCTGAAGCTGAGGCCGGTTGAGTTCTTCATCAGCTGGTCGAAGGACCTCCAGAAGAACACACCAAGTATCACTTTCTCTGCCACGGCGAGCCTGGAGTGCGGCCTCCGCGCATCTCTAGAGTACACTCATTCTCGCTCGCACCATCTGATCAGCCTCAACCTCGGTGATGGTGCCCGTTCTGCAAAGAGTGTCAAGATGCCTGAGCTCCTAGCTGATCTGGGCATCTTGCCTGTGATGTACGAGGGCTCAGCCTTGGACTCTGTTGTCAGTGATTTGGCTTTACTTGAAGCGGCGCTGGTGCTTGAGTACGACACCGAGACACATAATGCAGAGATTCGGCGGGCCCAAATCGGTATTGCCAGGGGTCAGGAGAAGTCGGTTCCAGGGGCAGACTCGACCAAGAGCGTCGTACTGAAGGAGCTGATCCTACACTACGAGAAGGAGGTTGACCTGCAGGGTGATGTAGCACTGGTCAAGGCAGAACCTGCGGGTGCAAGTGGCGATTGGAGGAATGATCCAGCTTCCCCGGAGGCATTGTCTAAGATGACTACGGTATTCCGCCTGGAAGGACTTGTCCGAGTCGGCAAGGCTGATCTCAAGGGAGTGCTGCTGTACCATTCGCATGCTATATCTGCTACTACCGCCGCGACCACCACCGCCACCACTCCTACTTCGCCTCCTAAGAAGACCATCAACTTCGTCTTAACGGCGTCGGAGGCACTGACTCTCAACGACGTCTTGGGTGCCTTTAACCTAGGTACACTGCAGCAGGACCTCCCTGATGGGTGCGCGCCGTTTGAGATTGGCCTTGATTATATCAAAGTGAAATTGGAGACTAATCCAGTGCGAGCCGTCAAGCCTCATACTCAAGATGCAGCCCCCCGGGACAAACCCACTTCTTCTGAAAATGCCCGCCCGGCTCCCCTCCAGCTCGTCGAGGCCTCCATCTCAGTCAAGTCAAAGTCAAACCTCAACATCATGACTGAACCGTATCAAGTGACACTGCACAGCGTTCACTTGGCCGTATCATACCAGCACCCCATTCCGACAGAGCAAGGAAAGACCCTCGGAAAAGGCACGCTCCAAGGTGTCGTCAGGGGAACCATCACAATCGACAACGTGTCTGCCACTCTTGAATACCGAAAAGACGCAGGTGGCCATTTATATTGGGGCTTCATCGACGCCAAGAAACCGCAGAGCCTGCAACCGGCGCAAAAGGACGTTTCGGCTGAAGGTGTCCTGTCAACGGTGTTGCCCCAGACAGACTATTCCCTTGAGGGCCTTCCATCGAAAATTCCTCTTTGGAGAGTCGACTTTGGTTTCAGGCCAAAGAGATCCTTCTTCATCCGTGCCATGGGGCGTGCCGGGTCTGACACAGAAGCTTGGACAGTGGATGTTGCCAACACCACGCTTAGGCTGCGAGAGTTTGGCTTACGCATCCGTGTGACGAAGAAATTGGAATCAGAGAAGACCCTTGCAGAAGACATTTCGGAGCAGCCAGCCTTACAGAACTTGGCTCAGAAAAAGCTGCTTACGGAAAAGTCCCGAGAAACATCGCAGAGCCCCCCTTCGAAAAGCTCGCCGCAGCAGTCCACAACAAACACCAAGGTAGAAAGCTGGGAGAAGAGCGTTTTTCTCTCAGGAACATTGGAAATCCCTGGCATAGCAACTTCAGCCACGGCATACCTGCGTATCCAACCAGGCAAGAAGTCGATTCTACTCGCCCAGGCCACCATCTCAGACCTCAAAACGCTATCAATTGCAGTGGCGGACAACTCGGAGTCTGTGGGGGCACTTGTTGGGCCAGATGCCGCCGGACTTGATGCTGTTAGCCTAGGAAGTGCCACCGTGGCCGTCAACATGGGTGATAAATCTCTTCTGGTCTCTGGGCAAGTCAATGATCTTGGAGCAGCGCTTTTCTATGTGAAGAAGGCTCCCTCAAAGGCCCCGGCAGACAGCAGCAATAGAACAGTGGACACCAGAGCGGACAAGAATACAGAGCCGTCAAGTGGAAAGCCCGCGCCTGGACATGAATACGTCTTCCTCTTGGCAGCCACCAGACTGGAGCAGATCTGGTCGAGGGGCGACACTAAGGACGAGGTCGTCTCGGCGTTCCATATTGACCGCGTACTGGCCTGCGTGGTGAGCGGGCGCAGCAGCGTGGCGAGTCTTGCAGTTGAGCTGGCAGAGCACCAGGAGCTGGTTCGAGAGAGCCATGATTGCTTTGCGGAGTTGGAGACTAAGTTAGGGGATGCTCATGAGATGCTCGAAGATGCTGGCCCCGAGACGAAAAGGGGGGCTCAGGCGGAGGGTTCCATTACCCCGACAAGCAAAAATCAGGGGGTTGGCCTCCCGAACGGATCGACCACCTCCTTAGACGCGTTGTCCATACCCATCACCGAAGACATACCGCTCGACAGGAGTGCATGGTTCTTCGCCGAGATTCGCATCTCTCACGACAACGCAAGCCCAGACATGTCGCAAAGCCTGGCGTTTAGCACTGACACCGCGCCTCTACCCTCGAATACTAAGATCGTCCTCTTTGCATCCATGACGCCAAAATCGTCAGGCAAGTCGAGTCTCTACCAAATCTCCGTCGTCAACCTCCCGCTTCTCTACGGCTGTGTTGTGGTTGACCGCGCCATGGGGTCATATGCACCCGGGAAAGTCGATGCGAACCCTCCAGTCGCCCGCTGCCTGCGCCTTAAGGCCGACCTCACCATCTCAGGTGGACGTGTGCCGTTTCATGTATCCACCGAGATGATTCTTCAGCCAAACTTGGTTCAGTTCAACGCCGCGCTCGACGCTAGTTCAAAGCCAACCGGCTCAGAACTTGTCGCGAACCCGTTCGACGGCATGTTCAATATCACTCTCGAGCAGCTCTCCGTTAGTGGCACCATAACGCGTAACAATAGAGACAAATCCAAGCGTCTCTTCATGGCTCGTATCGCTGCCAAAGTCAGGTTCGGAAACTCTGCCGCCGCTTCGCCCAAGGTAAGTGGCGAGATCATCATCATCAATGGCAAACCCACGGCGTTCCTCATGACCTACAAAGCCAATGAAGAGGCCAGTGATATATTTGAACGAATCATCACCCCACGGCCGAAAAATGACAACAAGCATGTGGGCGGGAAGAAGGCCATTACTTGGCCTGGCGAAGACATGCCAGCCAGAATCCAGCTTGAGAACGCATTTGCGTACTACAATACTGGCGCTGTCGGATTTGTGGACATCACGAACCCCAAAAAGCAGCGGACGTTTCTGTATCCTGGCTTTGGCATGGGCGCCGATATTGACATCTTTGGAAAGAAACTCCACGTCCAGGGGTCCATCAGCAGGGAGGGCTTTGAGGTAACAGGCACATACGCTGAGGAGGTTGCTCTCCCTTTCGGAAGGATCAAGGGAATTGTCATGAATGAGACCACAAACGAGAGGGATTCAGGGCCAAGCCTAAAGCTGAGTGCGCTACAAACCAAGGTAAGTGTGGACACAGGCCTGGATCAATAAGAGGCTGGACCCGGTCAATGCTAACAACCAGTAGAGGGAATTTTCCATCTCTTTCGGGCTCAGCTTGTTTGAGCTTGATGTTGGTGACATCAAACTCGCATACCGGCCGCGTGAAAAAGATATCCATGCCGACATCACTTTGAATGTTGACATGTTCCCCTTCAAGGGGAGCTCGATCAGCTTCTCGTATCGCGATAAGCGGTTGCATTTCGAGAAATGGGGGCTCGTGAACCCTCTGCCCTTTGACCTCGAGGACGCCATGCACTTGAAGTCGCTCACGGCCACGGACTCGTGCGGCATCATTGTGAAGAACGTCTTCAACAAGGCGGTGCAGACGCGGGCCGTCTTTAGTCTTAACACGACTAACATGACGTACGAAAAGGCGGCCCAGAAGCTGTACCTCTCGGTCAAGTGGGGATGTAAGATCATGATGGGAAGCATTGAAATACTCGAGTTCCCCATTGGCGAGTTGCCTTTTGAGTTGTCCGAGCCCGCCAAACATGAATCCCTACTCAAGGCGCTGACCAGGTCAGCCCTGGATAGCAGTGTGGCAATCGTCACCCGCATCTTGGAGGATGGCGAAATGTTGGGCAAGATCATGACCTATGTCGGGGTAAAGCATCTCTTGCCGCAAGCCATCGCCACCCTGATGTGCAAGGGGGCCAGAGCCATCAAGTGGATTCGCGACGTGGCATCGCAGATCGGCCAGTGGTTCAAGAGCATATTCACAAAACTCCCCCTCGCCTTACCGGTAATTGGCTCCTTCTTGCTAGCAGTGAAAGGTTCAGCCGTTGGCGCCTTCACAATCGCCATCTCGGCAGACCTCCTACTTGGCGTGGTGTTGGTGGTGGGCGCAATCATGCTGGTAGCCAAAGTCACCGAGATTATCAGGAGCGCCAAGGGCAAGTCAGAAGAACAAAGAAAGGAAGACGAGGCCCTGATCAAACAGCTCGAGGAGGACAAGAAGGAGATTGAGAGACAACATGCAGATGCCATGAAGAGGTGGACTGAGGCCACAGACAAGTTCAAGGCCTCAATCCAGCTCAAGGGACTACCAGTGGCTCGGTATAGAACTCCTGAATCGTCCATGGCCGACATCAGGTGGGCTCACTGCGTTCCGGATACTCTCCTTGAGCCACCAAAGGCCACAGATGAAATCCGTCTACACTGGGAGGTCGATATATCAACAACCAGAGACTTTTCCGACGCCAAACCGACAAAGGTGACTATCGACATACCCAACGACTCGGATGTATTAGGAACAGCACAGCTAGAGAAATCTATCCCGACTGAAACGAAGGCCTTTGTGCGTGTCAGGGCTGTATTCACACACACAGGTAAACCGCCAGAGGGCGGCGAGCCACTGTCTATCGCATCTCTCCCGTCAGAGACCGTCGAAGTGACCAAGAGCGACGGCTACTTGCCACGCCCTCTTGGGCTCACGGCGACGGCTGATTACCCCAATTCTAGGCGTTGCCTTGTGAGAGTTCCTTTGCTAGATGTCGGTCACTACGAGCTGCAACTCGTCACGATAGAAGACACCACGTCAATGCTCCAGTTGGTGTCAACTTCGTTTTCTCACACCAAAGGAGTGAGCTTCGAGAAGGCACTCACCTACAACACCAAAGCTTCTCTTCCTAGCGGTATTATCAAGGTTCAGGTCCAGATGCGCATGATTTCGGCTAGCCCTGAACACGCTATTGGCCCTCCAGAAAATACCGGGACACTCAAGATCAGTGACTGGGATCGAGAGGTGGGCATTGCGTCCGCCACACTCTCGGCACGCGAGTACGTTTGGGACGTGGCATTGGCCTACAGCTGGCCGACACGAATGCTAGAACTCACCTGGAAGAGTCCCTTGGAAGTGAATGACCACCAGAAGGCCTACGAGGTCAGCCTGATGAACCTGACAAAGAAGCGCCCCATTCACAAGACATGGAAACGGTTCAACATGAAACCAATTGAGGGCGGTAAGTACAAGACCGTCACCGAGACGGACAATTTGTTGGAACAACTCGATGTTGGCGACGAGATGGGCGTAACGGTCGTCCCCATGACAGTTGTTCTCACTGCCCCGGTTGGCAATGAGATGGCGATTGGGCGTCAGATGATCATCAGTACGCGATGGGCGCCCAAAGTCACTATCAGCAGTGACTCGGTTCACTGGGATCTCGTGGATCAGGTGCTCAACTTTACCATCCATTACGATGGAGGGCCCGACATGGACAAAGACCTGTTGATGGCCCAGGTCATTGGGACATCGGACTCGAACCAGTTTGTACTCGACACGCAACCGGGAAGTGACAACCGGGTCAGCCTGCACCAGGGTAAGAAGCACGCTCATATCAGCATCCCTACACCTGAGCAATCCAAGATGACGGCCCTACGCCAGATGAGCATGGGTGTGGGCGCGCGAACAAACGGGAAACCTGACGGTCCTCTGGCTATCATCTGGGGAGCTCGTGCTACTTTTGATACCGAACTTATGCCCACGATCCCGGTCATGGCCGACACGAAGGTGGTGATCAACTACTTTCGCCCCAAGGCAGGGAAATCCACCCCAGGTGTGACCGAGTTTGAGTTCCAGTGGGCGCTGCCTACCGAGGCACTGTTCCCTGTGTTGAAAGCAACTATCATCGATGAGACCAGTCAGGAGAACATGTGGTCAAAGGATATTGACACATCCAAGACAGACACCGCCGGCGCTGGCGAGTGGACAGTCAAGCTGCCTAGAAACATCCGAGCCCTCAAGCTAGTCCTTCGCCCTATGTGGCGTGGTATCTTTGTCGGCCAGGAAACCTTCATGACATGGAATACGCAGCCTCCATGGGCAGACTTTGGGGATGTTATCTCAGTCGATTGTCAGGTAGGCCAGCACAGCGGACTGGTCGTGCTTTCGCGCCAACCTCCCTCCGCAAATGTGCGGATGGTCAAACTTTTCTGGATGGACGACAAGGGCACGATGACTAGCCGTGTATTCCCAGATAACCTCGCTTCGTCGTATACTCCCCTGATGGTTGCTCTCAAAGAGGGAAGCAATGCCAACGGCTACGCAATAGCATGCATTTCCACGTCGGGCTCAAAAGAACAGGCGTATTGGATCAATTTCAACGGAGAGGTGAAAATAGCTGATAACCGTGACGGCCACTGGGCAACGGAATTTCCCACCCTGAACAGCACCATTGTCAATGCGGCAGAGATAGCCCACGGGGGCAGCATCGCTGTGGCAGCCGAAGGAGACCAGTCTCATGTCTGGTGGATCGCCGCCGACAAATCCGACACACACAGGACGGGTCGTCCTATCCAGCATGTCATCCCACAAGCCGACGACAGCAGGGTTACGACATCACTCCCCAGCCAGTTCGAGGCTTACGCGGGGCCAGACGCCGTGTCGCCCATCGCGGGCGTTGTGTGCGAGAAGGCTACGGCCGTGTGGTTCATCAACCGCGACTTGAATCTTGTGTCCGTGACGACCAAGCCAAAGTCTGTGTCTGGAGCGACCGAGCGGAACGGGATCATAGACTGGGTCGATTACTCGACAGTTGACGCTGACCAGGAGCTTGTCCAAGAAGCGAACCCGTGCGCTGACCTAACTGTTATCCCAGAGCCAGACACCAAGGATCTATTTCGCGTCTTCTGGATTGCTAAGGACTACTCGGTGATGACAGCCCTTGAGACTGTCAACTCTAGTTTTGGCCAGGGCCGGTTGAGGAAGTCAGAAGACGTCTCTTACTGTTCTAGTACCGGCTCCGCAGGACCACGGTCTGGAATAGCCGCCATTGAAGTCACAAACGCCCTCTTCGTCTTTTGGTTCAACACCGCCGGTTCCATCCTCTGCACCGTTTCGCCCGGCTTCAGTCATGGCGTTACGCGTGAGTGGGAGCAGGACTGCGTCGTCGTGTCTGATGCAAGGCCGAGGAAGGAGGGACGTCAGATACTCAGGGTTACCATGTGGGATGGTGCTGCGCTGAGGCTTTGGTGGTTGGATGAAGATGGAAGTTTGCGATGTGCTGAGTCAAAGTGGACGACTATGGAATGGGATATAGTTGGAGAGTAGAGATCATTGGTGTGTTTTGCTATCATTATAGAGACTAATAAGATTGGTTTCTATCAGACATAACCCCTTCTATTCTTTATTCTATATTCCAAACTCCTGGTCATTATGTTATTCTGAGTATTTTGATCCTATGGTTAAGAGCTCTTAGCATACCGTCCTCTGCTATCTAGGTCATATCATTGAAAATAAACCCTGAGATATTATAACCTCTTATTACCAAGGGCTGCCCCCTTTACGCGAACCTAAAGTAAGCTATGGCCCAGCGAAGAGATAAACACGTGCCGTTGAAGGAGATTCATTGGCAGATTACTCTAAAGTTGATCAGAATTCAAGAGGTCTGAGGGAGCTTTTCTTCGTGTTCTACCCCCCTATCTCTCCGCCCTGATCCTACAAGACTCGCGGAATCACTACAACTGCAAACCTTAGCATGGAACCTCCACCCATTTTGTTCTAGGCACTTCGCCACGACGGCATCCGTGTGAGCTCCCTGGCCTGTCCAGTCTGGGTACTTGTCTGTATCCACCCACTGTGAGCTGGGACCGACCAACGGCTCATCATCCCATCCCAGTTGGTTTGCCATTAATTGTACATACTCGTAAATCCACTCTCCGGTCCAGTCTTTAAGTGCCGAGGCGTCTGTGGAAGCAATCGGGTCGGGTTGTGGACCAAAAGCACCCTCCTCACGTTTCTCCAAGAACATGATAAAGTCGACTGCCGTCTCCAGAGTGGTTCGAACGGCTTCCTTACCGCCAATAGTGACGGTTTCGACCCGATCAGCGATCGAGTCAAATGAAATGGGCGCGCTCAGCCCTTCATGTTCGCCAGTGAGGACAATTAGGACAGGCATGGTAGCAACACGAGATACAAGGCCACAAGTATAATAGCTCTGGCCTGGAATCACTATAGCTATGGCCCTGAATAGGGGTCGGGTCGTGTAAAACTGTGGTGCTTTGATGCTGTCGAGACGGGAATTGATTGTGGCGTGCATGCGCATTACCAGGTCGACGGCAGAGTCTTCGTCTTTAGTATCCGGTTGGTTGATGGCCAAGACGACTTTGGCAACGAATTGACCACGTTCGATGTTGGAACGATAGGGGCGGAACCATCTGCGGTACAGGTAGTTGTGTAGAACCATGAGAAGAAGCCCACTGAGGCCTGTCTTTTCTCCTTCGCCTGTAAGAAGATAGACGGGAACTGTCTTATTCCGAAAGTCGAGAGCCTGCGAGCGATCGAGTTGCGAGAGACAAATCATGCGAAGGGGGGCGCGCAGCTGGCAATACAGTTCCTCTCGATGGCGATGCTCCAGATACCCACGGAGATGGTGCAGAATCTCATCGCGGTCTAGCTGGACCTCTCCTCTGATTACAGCCCGGACGCCATGGCGAACTTCGTACGGCGCGAGCCAATGCTGGTGCTCTGATGTAGACATGACGAACAAGTGATAAATCGGTTGAGTAGGTGTGTTGTTGAGAAGAGATGCCGAGTTTCTGGAAGTTCTGGGGCCACGAGACCTTATAAAACATGGCGTTAAGAACTTTGTAAAATGGGGCCTCGGTGAAAAGACTCGATTGGGCCGCAGAAGGTTGCTGTTGAAATTTTAACCTTTGTTGACCGAGCTGCGCGCACCTGAAAAGCATGCATTCAGTCGAAGATAACACTAGGGGACCAGCCGAGAAAGGATCCGACTATCTAAGGGGGATTATTATTGATTCATGAGCTTCCTGATTCAGTCACAATGTCAACGAATAATATTGATGACCTTCATTTCCTAACTCTCGTTGTGGTAGAATAAGGCCAACAAGTCACAACCACGTGGAAGGTTACTCCGCACAATAGAAACCTCCACTTGTATGAATATTGTTCTGTCCTTCTCAAAGTGGTAGAACGAGCACTGAATATATCTTGGCCTAGTTAAACTCGGTCCATGTATTTATGCACCGTGAGTGCAATATTAGTCTATCCACTCCGTCAAAGGATATTCGTGTACATCATATCTCAGCAATAGAATCGCTATACTGGCTGCAGCATGATGTGCCTCAGCGTCCATCTCATCCGGTGGCCCGGAGATTATCGAGGGTTGGAAGACGCTGATCAACCTCAGGCCCGTCATCTTGTTTTTTTCAGCTTGCGATGAAAACGCCTGCAGGATGTCAATTACGTAAAGTAATAGTTGACGATTGAGTGATGGCATCGACATGATGAGATCTGCCGCTACCCTCAACGCCTTGGCAGATTCCTCATCGGTCAGTTCTCGATCGATAAACGGCGTCAGCCCGTACACGAACCCGACATAACAATCATACGGGATGATGGGTTCTGGAAGACTCTTAAGGTATCGCAGCATGAGTCCGGCCCCGTCATGAATAGTGTAATCGTCCCAGACGAGACCCCTGCCATATCTTGGAGGCGACTCAAATGCTTGCTGCAGTTTACTTATGCGTACGGGACTTCCGATGGTAGCAAATATGTCCTCAATTCCAATGCCTATATACGGAGTAGTATTAGCACACAGAGAGATAACCTTGGACTAGCGCAATACTGACCTTTCTCCTTCAAGAAAACACCTGCTTTGGCGATGACAAAGGGTATATACCCGTAGATCCTCGATACCCCAGCTTCATCTAACAAGCTGATTGCGACCTTTGCACAGTTAATGCTGTCCGTCAGGGCAACACCAAAGATGCCAAGTCGAGGCTCTGGATCTGAATCTGGCAGAAGTTCGGGGCCCAAAGGTTGTGATCCTCTGAATAGGCTTTTCAAGCGGTCACGTCGTGATAGCTTTCCAGGACTCGATTGTTGGGAGCTCTCTGCCTGTATAACATTGAAAGCAGAAGGTGAAAAGTCGTAATGTTCCTTGTTCGTGATATCGCTGGCGTAGATGGGGATGGCCTGGATACCGATATGGGAGACTTCAGAGAGACTGAGACCGGATAACATGGACCAAGATGCCGTCCTCCCGGCTGAGCTAACGATGGAAAAGGCATCCGAGTTATCTTTCGCGACAAGCCGATAAGCTCTCGAACTCATGAGAATTTCTTCAAAGGCGAACCCGTGAGGGTTGCGTTGCCATTCTGGTTGTTTGTTAGTGGCGGTGATGGGATCTGGCGTCTCTTCTTGAACATCAGCGTGGTTGATGCCGAGCCTATGCATTCGAGCGTCTATCGTCTCCTCCAGTTCGCCTAACCCATCAAGTGTCTCCAGCGCTGCTAAACGTTCTTTGAGAATCAAGTCGCGCAACAGCATCTGCTCCACCAGATCACAGAGTTTATCAACTCTGCTTTCGGCATCATCTTGGCTTTGGCTAAAGAACAAGTATCAGAAAAACGTTCAAATAGCAGTCAAGAAGGTAGAATGAGCATACCAGGTCAATATTGTGAGCATCAGCGTCAATGATGACTTGTGGGCTTCGAGTCGGACAAGCACAGCCTTGATCTCCTTGTCCTTGCTTGCCCAACGCAACCTGTCGAGAATCTCCATGTTTGAGTCATTCTGCAATGCTATCGCAAAGGTATCGAGCTCTGAGAATGTCTTGACACAAACCGCCAGCGTGGCTACTACTTGCTCGACCATGATGAGAGAGGTTCGTGATCGAGCAGCACAGCGTGTTCCAACGATGTATAGTTGAAGAGTCATCAGGACATTCCGAATATCGTCAACCTCAGCCTTGATGCGACTGCATTCTTGGGGCGCGTGGCGAGCTTTGTCGATGACATGGGCGAGTATCTTTGAGATTTGAGCAGCGGCCGTAATCAGGCCAACGACGCTGGCTGCTGTACTCAAAGGGTCTGACATGTTGTGCCTTCAAATAGTTGTGCACTCATTGGCATAGGCTGCCTGGAAGATGCACGTTTGGGGGACAAGATGATCTGAGGATGAAGGTGGGGTTATCATGAAGATTCAAGTGAAGGATTAGTAATGTTTAGCTGAACCCTGTCATCGGTGGTCAACCTACGTGACATCTATTTCTATAGTCAGATAGAAAATGCCTGGAGCAACAATCGACGTTCTACAAAGACCTATTTTATCCTTTGACTCAGTTATCTAATCAAAGTTAGGCTTTAACCATAGTTAACGAAAAACAAAGATCAACACATCATAGCATCATATCCTAACGCTAACACATTGGCCTATATAGACTTGATCAACGAGATTTAAATGGCTAATAGACGATACAATATTTCGTCATATTATTAATTAATTAACAAAACTAATTATATATGGTCGTGTTTACCAGCTAATTATAAGAAGTAAACCTCCAAGCATACGCAAACAGGTACCTGCTGCTCATGAATCGAAACGCCTTGATGATGACTTTAACAGATTTGACATCTACTGGGAGATTCTCCCACGGCACCTGTTCAACATTGTTGCGACGGTAGAATGTTTTCTTGGACCCGAGAGGAAACTGGTGAGCTGCTTGGTCACCACGGCGCTGCTCGCCACTAATAACAACGAGTAGATTTAAAATTAAAAATTTTGGATTTTTTAATTATATCTCCTATAGAAAATCCAATATTGCTATTTTTACCTATATTTTAGTAATCGGCTTGTTTGTGGGATATGTTATAATAAGTAAGTTATGCCGAATTAAATGAATTTATCATCAGCTAGCCCGGTAGTCAAGACATTCAGTGAAAGTTACACTGACATACGATAGGGAGCGGAAAGACCCTGAAAAGCCTATAGGTACGTCACTCATCAGGCTGTGAGTTTATGCCGAGTCTGTGGACACAGATGGATGCTCCTGCAGACGCCATGTTTCTGAAACCGTTATCTTGGCAGAACTGTCGCCACATATCGGCTGCAAGCCTCGGTGATCGACGCGTAACGCCATGAGGCCTGCTACGGTCGGTCAAGGCAATCAGAAGCAGGCTGCCACCCTCGCCAACTTTAGTCCGTCTTTACATTACGTATTTCTGATTTTCAGCAGCACTCTGCAGCATGGTTAGATAGGATGACGTTAGTGTAGTATTCATTAAATAATGAGACCCGCGTAAAGTAACTCAAAAGGATCCTTGTAATTTATCACAGCCTTGAAGCCACCATAACTAGTGAATTACCGGTACATTGGGATTTCAAATGAAAAGCAAAAAGGTAAGGAAAGAGCCAAGGACAAGCTAGTGGCGTTTACAGCGGTGGCAGACTGACACCTGTATAGATTTCCGCACGATTTTCTTCGAAGTCAACCAGACCTTGACCACCTACCTCAAAGATAAGCACAACAAGGGCCCTAAGGACGAGGCCGAGATTGGAATCGAGTATGTTCAGCACGACGGCGCGTTCAATGATAGCGTCTTCCCAGAGAAAGCCAGAAACAACATTAACAATATGCCCAAGACTGAAGTCCCTGGGTTCATCGAGAAGCCTTTTGATGTCACCATTTGAAAGGAGGGGAAAAGAACGGACGCCATAAACTTGGGTCCCCAGTTTATGTCCCGCTTACTTGTCGCTCTATGCGATTTTAGGTATAGATAGACCATGAAAGAATTCCAAATTTCAGGCTGTCTTCGAATTGTAATACCAACGATAGTTTAAAATTAGATGAAATAAAGAAAACTAAGCTATATAAATAAAGGTTCATCTAAGATTAGACTTCTAACAGTCCTAACTTTAATACTCTTATTTAAGCCTAGGTAAATGAAACGCAAAGAGTAAACATAAGTTCATACTATAGTTATATCACTTTAGGTAAGCAATAGACGAAAAAAAGAAATAAAAGCCAATCGGCTAGCTGGACGCTTGCCTTAAATTTATAAGTAACAGCGTAGGTGCACTGGAATACGAGAATATCTCGGTTATTCTGGGGTTGAAGGCATGAGGAAGAAAACTAGGAGCCGGAGGCGGACCAACCATGCCAAGAAGCTCTGAAAATACCCCTGTCACCTCAACTCCATATCCAAATACACTATGAATATATCACCAGGGATATCAAGGGGTACTACTATTCCTTCAACAAACGGAGCTGCCTATGAGCAAGAACCTGCTTCCCAAGCGCAGAATGAGTGGCCACCATCTGTGCAGTCTGGTCCCAGAGACCAAAGTCAAAACTAGTCCCACTGTGAGTGTAGATAACCTCAGCCTCATAGAACTTGGGCTCCCGGGTCGCAAACGGGTCACGTCTGCCCGGATGAGAAGAGGGACCCCGGCCTTCCCTCACCGTCACATTGAAGAAGAAGGTCTTGACGGCTTTGGAGAATCAGCAACCGTGAAAAGACGGGGGGATACTTGGAACTTACTGGCAGTGATCTGATCGAGCATTGTGTCATTAGTATAGTCAATGACGCAGAATACGTGCGACTGAAAGGTCTGTACAAGGCCGTTGAAGCCAGAACCCACAGCTTTCAGAACGTTGAGGAGCTGTGGGGAATTGGAAGTACCAAAGGCGTCAAGGATGCTATGCGTAACCGCAAGGTTGATCTTGTCTTCCCATGCACTAGTCTGGGACTTATGTGTCCCAGACCCGGATATTTGGTGCAGCCTAGAGGAGAACATCAAGTTAGATTGACGTATTCGGGACAAGATGTACATCAGAACGTGATCTTACCATCGCTGTCGCTCTCGCTCGAACGTAAGTACCTTGGATCGGTAGGACATTCTCTTTAACTTTGAGTCCATAGAATCATCCTTTGGAACATCCCCGCGTTGCATCTTGTTCTGGAGCGCGTCTTCAACTCGGGTCAGCTCCCAAGCTAGCCAGGTCTCAATGCTCTTGATGCGGGCATCTAGCTCATCCTTCTTCTTTGCCGGTACGATGGGGATGTTTTGGACGTAAAGGATGTTAGCAAGGTCTACATCATTGGAACTTGAGTAGTCAAGTCCAGACATGGCATCTGACTCAGAACCGAACTGGGGATATCCTGGACTCATTTCGATAATATTAACGATGATTCAAAAGACTTGATGGATAGGTAAGATGAGGAATTGTTGCAGATTTTGTTGAATGGACCTGCGCTATATATATTGAACCGCTTGAACCCCAAGGTTCGACGCCCGTTGACAAAGCGGTCTCGATTCTACCATCTTCCCCTCATGGCACCCAGACCCTCACGCTATACGACGCCAAGTCAACCATTAGTTCGATCCCGTGAGATCCAGATCGAAAAGGTTGACGCACTAGTGCCTGAAATAGAATCTGCTGCATGAACTAACTTTTAGAATATTTAAGCATTCGCTAGCCTAGAGCCTAGACTTTGAGATGAGAGGAGGCCTGCTTCATTAGACGTTGGATCCAACGAGTTCATGTAGTGTCAAAAAGTATATTCATAGAGTGCTGGCCAAGGTATTCCCAACACGCAGCACCTTTCAAGAAACCTACCTTATTGGAAGCCAGCCTCACATTGCATAATATTTCAACGTTCGTTAACTTAGAGTCTAGACTCTGAGATGGACAAATAATGGCAGTGATCAGCGGAAGAGCCTAGATCCCGATCTATCTATGATAGCTTGAGAGACTAGCGCCCAGGACCCTTCTAGCAAACGCCACAGGCACAAAAGCTGCACTGAGATTCTCTTGGCACCAGATCCGTCGCAGCCTCTCATACACCGCCTACCTCGGTCGCCGGGACTAGGCATACGTTTCGATCCGGTGGCTCCCTAATCAAGCGTGGCACAGGGGTGGCCAATGACTGGAAAGAATGCAGTTGAAATAGAGTCAAGCAGTCTACCAGAGTCGTTCAGCTGATGATGAGGACGCCACCCGCGAGGATGGCACGGCGCTGGACTGGCTAATACAACGTGGATATGAGTTCATGAACCACGCTCTTCTTAATTAAACAACATATCGAAAACTGGATAATTGATCGGCTGGCGAGGCCTTCATATATAATCTTTCCACAGGTCTTCTAAGAACAGAATTCTCTAGCCAACTAATCCAACACCATACCCCTCACTCAAACGCTTCCCTCATACTTGTAAGGAAGAGCGTACGTGCACCGCGCATTGTCCCTGCACCATCCATGGAAGACGATAATATCGCCAGCCTCGTTGCTGGTCATACCTCCGGGAGCCTTGAGGCCAAAGTCGGGTGCCTCAATCAAAGACTCCTCTGCTCGCGTGTACGGGCCGGTCAAGCTCTTGGAGTAGGCATAGTTGACGTCGTACTCGGGGTCTGTGAAGAGATGGGTGCTGAAGAAGAGGACGTAGACGCCGTTGTTGAGCTTGGCGATGTTGGGAGCCTCGACAAGAGGACCATCCAGCTCTCCAATGCGGTCGAGGATTTGGGTGGGTTCGCCGACGAGGGTCTTGGCGTCGTCTTGGATCTCCTGGATAAGGATGGGGGTACCGCCCTCATCACCGCTCGCGTCTCCCTCGTACTTGAAGATGACATAGTGCTTGCCAGAGTCGGGATCCGTGAAGCCAGAGGCGTCAATCACGCCGTGGTATCCGTCAGGAGCGCAGATCAACGGCTCCTCATCGTGCTCGTATGGGCCGACGGGGTCTTCTGAGCGGGCAACGCCAATGCAAAACTGGCTATCACTCTGGCGTCTTCCAGAGAAGTAGATGATGTATTCCTTGTCGTTGAGGCGTCGAATATCGGGTGCCCAAAAGTTCTCACCGTTCGTCCAGCCGTTCTCGGGAAGAAGATCGTAGTCCTTTACTGACCACTCTCCCTCGAGGAGATCGCTGGTTGTCGCGACCTGAAGATGTCTACCGTTACCCTCGGTGGCAACGGCGACCCAAGAGCCATCTTCGATCTGGATAATGGAAGGATCGGGGAAGTCGAGGTTGACGCTGGGCGCAAGATCGCCTTCGTGCTCGACGGTCAACTTGAAGGGTGTTCGGGGGAGACAGGGTCCTCCAAATGCCGAGTTCACGGCAGCACCGAGAAAAGTCCAAAAGATTGCCCGAGACGCCATTTTGGTGGTTGATAGAAATGAAACTGAAGTGTTTAGAGCAAGAAGTCCCACATAGTCGACGGCATTCAGGATTATATACCATGAAATTCCCCCATAGCCTCATCCATCTGCAATCCTACGTGGCTTAGCGCCCATAAACCAAGCCTGCAGTCAGCAAACAAGCGAGGTCTCTATTCGGATGCATCGTGCGCGGGGAGAATCTGATTGGATAAAACGCGATCAAAATTACCACTGACAGGGCTGAGCCGTGGATCCCATCATGTCATCTCACGGGCCAGCGTTTCAAGAGGGGGAGCATTGACATTGCGCATGCTTAAACAGGTTTTATCGTGCGCCTAAAAGGAGATTAAGGTCTCGGCGGCTTTGCCTAGTTGGTGGATCATTTAATTTGGGATCATGATCAGCGGCGGATGCCAGGGCCAAGATGGATTTGATTCGATCACTATTTCTGGACAGGCCAATCTGAGGTAAGAAAAAGATCGACAACTCCGCTGATCGGGATGTGGGCGCTCCATGGTTTGAGAAAGCTGGAAGGAAGGATTCTATTGCGGAATAACAACACTACGAATTCTTATCCGGTATGATTAAAACATTCCTCTCCTTGAACACTTTTCCAACCCAAGGTCCGTCATCCTGTATGAGTGTAGTAGCCTGTATATCAAACTGACACGTCAGCGATGGGCCCGGGAATAGCATCGTTGTATGCCGCCAGAGTCACTGGCTGTCTTGTCCGTTATCGGCATGTACGGAGGGTATTGTAAGGCAGTCACCTAGTCAGCTTATCTAGGATGAGTAATGCACAGCTTTTGCATTGGGATGAGGTTGAAATCGCCAGAGGGACGCGTGGACATATTCTAGACTTCCCATACCCTGACGGATTGTGGGGGACCCAAGCATCTCATTGGCCATTCGTCGGCGAAGATTTCTTTCAAGTAATGGCCTTATTGTCATGGAACGCACTCATGATGTGTCTTTGCTTACGGCATACCTGTGGTTGCAAAATTGACTGTGTTGTGCCGCCAAATCGCGATTGCAGAATAAATCTAAACAGTCTTAAGACAGAGCTAATTACCACTCAGGAACTTCTATAGCCGCTCCAAGTAAGGTCTACCTTAGTCTTTTCAGGCTTGCAAAGACAAACAATACTGTCGTGCACAGGCAAGGTAACTTTGGTATCGTACTTTGTCTCATCAATGTTACCCTGGACTGAAAGTGCCCCAGCCTGAGCCTGGGGTGGTTTCCAAGAGTGGAGGAGAATAAAACATACCTTGTTCTGTGGGCTGGAGATAGCCGAGATATGGGAAAATAATCCCTAACGTACACCAAGAGTCTCGATTATCAAAATCTTCCTTGATACGCCTTGCTGGGCATGTCGCTCCCCTATCAACTGGGGTTGAGGTTACAATAAGCATATTTGCCTTCACTGCTTGGTCTCTGTGGCTGGCTGAAGTTGAACCATACAATTTCAGCTGCATTCAATAATTGCGATACAAGCTTGCCAATAATTCAGCTTCTGTAGTTGTGGCTGACGGGCAGAATGGTCTAGACTTGGATGCGATCCTACAGATTTATGAACCTCGCCAATCAAACGAGTTCGGCTCGCTATTACACGGCATAGTAAAGTCTGTTTCTCAGCTTTGTGTTTTTTAATCGTCTATATAAAGGATCAAAACAATCAGATGGTATCGTCCTTGTTTTCTCTAACCTACTCCTTTCATCGCTCATCTTCTTTACCCCTGTCAACATGCCCGATGAACAGAACAACGGCCACCCTGCACCTACCCCAACAAATGCCTTGGCCAGAGAGAAAAATCGATGCGCCACAATCACAATTGAGTGGGATGACGCCTCACAGCTTCTTTTGCCTTTATGGCGGTGTTGATGAAAAGAGGGGGCATGCAAAAGGGCCAGGCTCTACGACTCTTCAGGCATTGGAACAAAACACGCCTGGATGAAGTATAAGCGGGAAAATAGAGTAAGGTAAACTTTAAGAATTTTCACACAATATAGATTTTATATAACAGACCATGTCCTCCTCTAGCCAGAAACCTAACACCAGCCTTATCTTATCAACCAGGATGTACCAGAATGCCTTGGCCTCCTACTCGAGCGATCGAGGGTTTGAGCCAATGGTGTACATGAAATCCAAGTCGCCCTCACCTCGAGTGATCGACACAGTCTCTCCAATGTGGAGGTTCCTGAGCAGCCCCTGAAGGATGTTGATGTTGCGCTCACTACGCAGTCTGTCATCGAGGACCCTCAGATCGGGTGAGCCGGTGCGGCCTGAAGACGAGCCGCCTGAAGACGAGCCGCCTGAAGACGAGCCGCCTGAGTTTGGAGATGAGCCGATGGAGGGTGAAAACGAGTTGGTTTCGTTCGAAAACAAGCCACCCGAACCAAAAGATGAACTAGCCGGGATGGAAGATGAGCTGGCTTCGTTTGAAAACAAGCCAGTCGGGCTTGAAAGCCTGCTAGTCCGCCTCAAGGGCGTAGTAGGACGCGAATTCGACCCCTCGTCACACCACCTTTGTGCATCCTGCCTGTCGAGGCAGCGTTGGACTGTTAAGGGCGAAGGGTGGTTAGCATCTCGTTTTCTCTCGCGCAGGCCTGCACTCCACAAATAGCTTACATTCAGCGTCCTCATAACCCCTAGTGCTGCGCAAGCAATTCTGCCAGCCCTGGATGGGCCCCGTCTGGTGCCCGGCTCGGACGCCGTACCAGCGTCTGTCCGCAGGCTCATGTGCGAACCTGCGGCGCCTGTTGCCAGTAGCTCCTACACGCGGGGATCGGCGCTCCGCGGTCATGGTGATTCTCTGGCTAAGTTCGTGTGATGATGGTGCCCTGTGGCGATGACGAGGGTCGTAGGAAGCGAGGTGCGAGAGTAGATTGTTGGGAAGAGGAAAGAAGGACAAGTAAGTGTAAGGGAGGTTTTGGATGCACCGGTGAAAGGATGGCTCGGCTCGGGAAGAGATGGAGAGGATGATGGTTCAGTCAATGAAATATGGGCGACATGGCCGGTTTATATAGACGAGCCTGGTAGATGGAATCAGCCGATACAATCTTGGCTCCAGTGACGAATTTTGTCTCGACCCATCTTTCCCTGTCCTGGAAGGGGGCGATCTGCGTTTCAGGCGTCGCAGGATCAGCACTAACTAGTATGTTATTGATCAACAATCATGTTGACGGACCAATGATGCCTCGTCAAATTCTAGACAACATTCCGAAACAGTGCGAATATCATGAAAACCAACCCCAAGTCTACAGTGCTGACGGCAGTGCCCTCCTTAACCTTGCAGAGTTTGGAAACCACCACACAGTGTTTCGCGGCGGCCCCTTACTGTACGCGCGAGTTGTCATAGCAGTGCCCAGCCCTTCACTGATGTACTGTAGCCTCGTCAATTCTTCACTTGAGTTTGTACGATAAGAGCGGCCAATTCTTCCTTTGCGTTTGTATGATGACAGTGGTCAATTCTTCATATTCGAGTTGTACGATAACAGCGCTCCATCCGAGTCGTCTTGATGCCAGCTCCTCATCTAACTCTAACCCAGTGAACTCTTCATTTGAAAACGATACAAACTCTTCTTGATTATAAGCTGCAATGATGTCAAAGACGAGCAGCCACAATAACAAAAAAAAACACAGCTATTAATAAATGACGATATTAAAACCCAATATCGTAAACACCGCAGCCCAATATACCAACTCTTCACCTGAGTGGTTTCAGCGCCAAACTCTTCATCTGAGTAGTTACGGTGATAGACTCTTCATTTGAGCTCTTATAATACCAACTCTTCATCTGAGTAGTTATAGTGATAGACTCTTCATTTGAGCTCTTATAATACCAACTCTTCATCTGAGTGGTTACAGCGCCAAACTCTTCATTTGAGTGAAGCAGTGTACTTTATCAATGAGGTCTCTTTTCAAATTATCTAGATAGACAACGAAAATCAATTGCGTAACTAAACCATGTTATCTCCATCCCATCCTTCTCTCAAAAGCTTCTCACTTTCTTGACGCCCCCCACTTGGCAAGTCAAGGCAAAGCACAGTGACCAAACTATCACACATGGTTCTTTGGTTCTAGGGTCCAGTAGTCGAGCAAACCCATCTGCCGCTTGGGTGCTTTCACAGAAATGCAATCCTCCTCGGCATGGTCATCTGACTGTGTTTGGGGCTGGGGCGTGTCTCGTGTGTCTTCCTTGCGTGCGGATCCTTTCTTCTGGCCGAGATCTGCGTTCGGTTGGGTCCGTCGTGGCCGGAGCACTCGCTGTTCCCGCTGTGGCACATGGGACGCAGATGAGGTAGGTGTAGGCAAACTCGCTCCATCTTCATCACCAGCTGTCACCCTGGATTTTGGGCAGGGAGACGAGGCAGTTGTTGGCGTCCATGTTGGGCTTGAGATGTCCGTCTCGGGGGTTGTCCTTGAGCTTCTAGCTCGCGGAGAGCCGTCTGTGGTAGAGGCGAAGGGTGTGCTGGGCGAAATCTCTTCAGCGGAGGTCTGTGTGTGGCGAGGAGTCTCGGGCGTAATGGCCGCTGCCTCAACCCTCGAGAAGGAGCTGTGAGTCACTCTAGTGCTTGATCGTGTTTGTCTAGCATTCTCGAGTGCCTCTGCAGGAGAAGAGCCAAGAGCAGCGTCCCCAGAGAGCAGCGAACCTGAGCGGTTACCCAGTTGCGTAGTGACTTCAATCGCGCTATCAGACATCTCTGGGTGCTGTACCGTTGGGGAAGGGGTACGAAAAGTTGCCTCCGCCAAGGCCGGAGAGTATCTGCATCCGCAATCTGGAATCGGCGCCTGTCGCCCTGGTCGTACTCTCTTCACTTCGGCGAGTCCTGAACTGTGTTCATCCTGCTCAGCTGGACGCTTCGCAGGGGTTACACATATAGCTCTGACAAGTGGAAGGTCGGTGAAGTTCAAAGGTGAGTTGACGGTATTCCTGCTATCAGCTTGAGTGGCAGAATCGGAAGCAGGGCGATGCGGAGGGTCCAACATAGAGCCAGCGGTCGGCGAAGTGTCGAGAGGGTTCTCGGAGCCGAAGTCAGATTCAGAAGAGTCAGTGGTCAAATCGATGGCGGATTCAAGAGTAGAGCCAGCAGTCAGGTCGACATTTTGTTCGAGACCAGGGTCGGTAATCAAATCCATATCGGATCCAGGAGTAGAGCCAGCAGTCGAATCAATGTCGGATTCAGGAGTAGAGCCAGTAGTCAGGTCGATATTATATTCGAGATCAGGGTTATTAACCAAATCCATGTCGGATTTAGGAATATAACCAGTAGTCGAATCAATATCGGATTCGGGAGTTGAATGAGTAGTTAAATTAGCGTTAAAATTAGGAGTAGAGTCGGCAGTTGAATCAATATCAGATTCAGGCGTAGAACAGGTAGTTAAATCAATGGCAGATTCGGGAACAGAACCAAGGTCAGGAACAAAACCACGGTCAGGAACAGAACCAAGATCGGCGCGGGAAAAAGACCAAGAGTTGGATTGCGATTGCAATTCTGCGCGTTGCGCCTCCAAAGCAATCTGGGCAACTGTCTGATCGAGAATTTCCCTAGATGAGCGGCGGGTACTGGATGAGCGAGGCAAATTTCCCAGGCACTCGGCAAGACTGGCCCGGGAGCTTAAGCTAGTCTCAGAAGGCGATGGAGAAGGGTCTCGCTGGAGAGGTGCTCCAGGAGCTCGGTTGAATAGCGGGATCGTATTCCCAGAGGGATAAGGCGTTGAGGGGAGGGCTAGGCCAGCAGTGGAAAACTCCATAGGATTGTTGAAACTTTCATCCGGAGAAGACGTTGGGTGCCAGGGAGAGGCAGTGTTGTATCGCACTGGTTCATCAATGAGGGGTTCATCAATGAGGGGTTCATCGAGGGGTTCACTGAAGAAATCTGCTTCCTCATCCAGGCCTGCAAAGTGGTATGGAAATGCATCAACAGGCAAGCTCGCAGAGGCAGTGTTGGGATATCCGCCTGTGAAGTCGTTAACATGGCCTTTCGCGTGGCTAGCATTACGGATCGTACCTTGAAAGTTACCGCCTTCGACACTGCTGGCTGCTGGCTTATCCCAATGCGCGGGCCCCCGCCATAGCTTGCACTTCTCAAACGCATCTATGACCCTTGGATGCCTACGTTCGTTCAGACGATATCCTTCGTGAGGTCCATCGAGGGATTCATGGACTGATGTGACATGATAATCTGTTAATTATTGCACCCCAGCCTTCTCTTGAGGCGCAGTAAACTGGTCGGCTTGCGCCAGGTTTCACTTAATGTACATAGGTACATACAACACACCCCTGTATAATTGACTGAACCATACAGGGTTCGAGTAACTAGCAAGGTTAGCTATGCACTCATGTTTCAGTTTATGCACTCGTGTTTCAGGTTTGACGCTCCCTCCTCTGCCCCCAACACGCAGATAGCTACCAAGGCAGGGCATGTACGGGCTCGCGAATCTTAATGCTACTCCTTTTGATCTCAACAGTGCGTGGCTGCTCATACCTGACAAGCTACAGCGATGGCCAACATAGTTTATTTACTATGCATGAGTCGGGGCAATTGAAGGTTACTTCAGTGGCAGTCTGATAGTCAATTAGATTAAGAAAAAGAATGCACCTCTTCTTCTTTACATCTGGTATCAAGTCAGTTAGTGACCTTGCATGCGGCACAGATGGACGCCGGTGTTCGTTGCCACGTGGGAAGTGTTCTGCAAAGGTTGTTTACAAATGTTGGTTTAAGTGCGCGGGTACCTGCAGTAGTACATATTCTGTCTGATACAGCCCCTGTCAGTTTGGCCGGTACCTCTTTTCGCCAAGACGACTAAAATTCAAAAGGTCACAGATTCTCAATTAAAAATATAATAAATCTATTAAAAAAGATATAATAATCTTAGCTAGAGTATTCTCTATTTAGAAAACTTTTTATTTTCTTATTTTATCTTTATTAATTAGTATTAGAGGAAACAAACAAAGGATCAATACGGCCATGCCATGTACAACACGTCCCCACTCTTGATGCAAGCGCCGATAAACCCCTGCACCTGAAACCCCCTTGCGTCACAACACGAAGGCTGATGCAGATCTAAATCAATTGGAACCACTCAGATGCATTTCCTTGCCACCTTCGGAAAAGGGTGGCTGGGCCCTTGCGGCGACATCCCGCATTCGGGTTCAAGACTCCAGGGTCCTGAAAACCAAAAGAGAAAGAAAAAAAAAAAAAACTTTCGTCCGAATTTTCTGATTGGGTGACATTTTTTCTTCTAAACATCCTCATGGTTATATTTTTTTGATGGGACGGCGATTTTTCTCCCTCCTTCTTGTTTATTCTGTTACTGATTGCAACCCATCCTTTGCCTATTAAACTGCTCTCCTGGACCTTCGACTTCACCCAGTTCATCATCACCTCAGTCTCTCTTCCAACACCGCCTGCATCAGCCGAGATCTGGTGGCCTTTCCTCATCGACTGGACTTTACTTTCTGTTGAGCTATAGTGCTCTGTACGACACTTTCTTTTTCTTCTTCTTTTTGACTCTGTTTATCAGTCCCACGAGACAGAGCATGTTCGCTCAGGCTGGGAGCGCGTTTGCCGTGACAGTTTCCCAAGCACGCATTCTCTTCCGTTGGTAAGAACCATTTGAGGGTCTTTGTTCAGGCTTGTTCTTCCCTTTGGTTGTTTCTTGATAACTAACATCTCTACGCCTGTTGATTTTTAGTCTCAACACTCGCCCTCCTCCATACCGACTCACTTGACGCCACATTCCTCACTACGGCATCCCTCGCCTACCCATCCTACCACCTGCCTGCTTTTATGGGGGGTGCACAGCCCTCCTCATCTTGACATGGTAAGTTTTTGATCAGTATCCTGCACCTTAGTCTTACTACCAATGCCTGAATGCATGCAATAGGCCGCGTAGCTCTGTCCACCAATCTACTGCTCAGGCCATCACTGCTGACGCCCATTGCCAATACAGCTACACACAAAGAGTTTTGCCTACGCAAAACTCGCCGACCTTGAGTTTTCCGGCCAACTCAGAGAGAGCCTAGAGAATCACGATGGTCCTCACCAGATCCATGGCCCGCACCAGATCCATGGCCCTCACCAGATCCATGGCCCTCACCAGATCCATGGCCCGCACCAGATCCATGGTCCAGGACAACAGCCCTAATGAAGGTCCTGGCGACGATGACAACGATGACAACACAGAGGACGAGTCTGACCTGGACTCATCGGATGACGACTTGGACGACAACGGCAACCTAGACGACAAACATGACCCGGACGACTCGAACGACTCGGACTTCGTGTGCTCCTCAGGCTCAGAGTTAGACTCGGACTCGGACTCAGACTCGGACTCGGACGAAGAAGAACAAGAAGACGACGACCACCTAAACGACAATGATTCTGGTGTTGACAATGGTCTTCAACAACAATTGTTTGACGAAACCGAGCTCCCAGCCTCTGCGTCAAGAGGTTCCATGTTCTCGATAACCAAACAATTTCGAGTTTGGAGTATCAACCTCAAAATGTCAGACAAGAGATTCAGGGCCCTGAAAAAAAATCTTACGGCACG
Source organism: Fusarium ambrosium (assembly GCA_003947045.1). Classification (NCBI taxonomy): domain Eukaryota; kingdom Fungi; phylum Ascomycota; class Sordariomycetes; order Hypocreales; family Nectriaceae; genus Fusarium; species Fusarium ambrosium. The sequence continues at coordinate 36,927 of NIZV01000342.1, forward strand.
CCGCAAAGATCCTGAGGAGATGGGTCCTCTTCCCGACGTGATTGCGGTCCAGGATCCCCACAAGGTGCAAGTGTTCAGAAGACTCCCCGGCTACAAGGCTTCCTATAAATCCAAAGGGACCTTCACCGAAGAAGACGCCCCTACCAGACGGCCCAAAAAAGCTCATGGCAAACCTGCACAAGATGCTGCCCCATCGACCACGGAGATCAACCCCACCCCGACCGGAGATGTTGGCCAGGAACGAGAGAAGCCCGAGTTGCACAAGATCTTCTTTTATGTTCACAAATCAATCCCAACGACCTCCTGGAAGGTGGAGGAGCCCGACGACGGACCCAACAAGGGCTTGCTTGCAACCCTCCAGTTGACAACAATCTCCGGTCTGTTTCGGGTCCACAACGTTTACAACCATCTCTACAAGTTGGACATTGGCGAACTGGCAGCCGTGGTTGGAGGGGATGGTGACCGTATGCTGGTCGGAGATTTCAATTTCCACCATCCCGATTGGAGCGGCCATAGCAGAGGGCAAACACCGGCTAGCAATCAGTTTGCTTGTTCTATGAAGGGTGCGAATATGGAACTTGTCACCAAACGCGGCGACATCACCTACTCCAACTCGAGGGATACGTCCAAGAGGAGTTCGACCCTGGATCTCACGTTTGTGAGTGAAAGAATCAGACCCACCGTGGTATCCTGCAAGCCAATTGAACCTCCAGGTTTCGAGACCGACCATCGTATCATCGATACCCTGATAGAGCTGCACATATGTCGAGAGAACAAAGTCCGGTACTGTTGGAACAAGATTACTCCGGAGCGTTTCCAGAAAGACCTCGTCCCTGACCTTCCACCAAAAGACCATCCTGTTGCAACAATAGAGGATATCAACGACTGCTTCTCAAAATGCGGCCAGGCCTTGCAAAAAACGATGGAGAAGTGCGTTTCACCGCAGCAGTGTGGCCCTCGACGAAAACCACCCACGGACCTGGACAAGATTCATCGTGAGATAGCCAGTCTGGAGAAACTCAAGAAAAGCCTCCAGACGCCGGAGCAAGAAGCCTCTGCTTTACACACAGACCTGGACGAGATTCAGCGCACCATAGCTAGGCTGGAGCATGTCGAGAGAAACCCCCAGACGCCGGAGCAAGAAGCTTCTGCTTTACGCCAAGAGCAGATCCAGCGACGTATCGACAAACTGGAACGGATGAGCTGGAAGCTTTTTGCTGAGAGGCAGTCCCAGACTCCGCGGAAGGCGCACTCTCTGGCCAAGCTGGCGAGCAAGTTGAACCAACCACAAGAGGCATGCCATGTGCCACCATTGTTGCACGAGGGCAAATACTGGCATACCGACGAGGAGAAGACCGAAGTCCTTATGAGGGTCCTCTTCCGAGACAACAACGACAGCAGGTCCAAGGTTGTACCTGACCATCCCCGGCCAAGGCCAAATGATGGAAGGCCAAAACGCATCATCTCCCAGGACTTGGATGACCAAGAATTGCGCCAGCTCATCGAACGTCTGCCCCGAAGAAAGGCCTGCGGACCTGACGACATCCCCAACGAAGCCATTCAATTGGGCGGCGATCCCCTCCGGTACCATCTGCTCCGATGCTTCCGGGCCTGCCTCAAGCTGGGCTACCATCCGGCCATGTTCAAAGACTCGATCCTGATCATGGCACGGAAATCCGGCAAAGCACCTGATCTCCCCAAAAGCTGGCGGCCCATTGCATTGCTGTCATGCATGGGCAAGCTGCTGGAGAAGATAGTGGCACTGAGGATAGTTGCCTCTCTCAGGGATCGCCCGATATCAAGTTTGAAAAACCAGTTTGGTGGCAGATCTACGACGGAAGCGCTATAGTTCTTGCTGGATAAGATCTATACCGCTTGGTCCGACTCTGATATTAGAGTTGTCACGTTACTCGTCCTAGACATGAGCGGTGCGTATGATAATATTCTTAGGGCAGAAATGCTTCAGAGGCTGGTCGACGAAAGCATGCCAGACTGGATCATCCGCTTCACCAGATCGTTCCTCTCCCACCGCACCGCCTGCTTTCACATGCCTGGCTACAAGTCTGGTAGATTCGGCCTACGAACGGGTATTCCCCAGGGCTCACCGCTCTCACCTATCCTGTTCCTCATCTTTGCGTCCCCTCTTCTGAGCGTGAGTACGGATAATGACTACGGCGTCATAATCTACAGCTTTGCTTTCGTCGACGACACCTACTTGATCGCTGTATCTAAAAGTTACGAGCGCAACTGCAAGGCTCTGGCAACCATGCACCAGAGTCTCCAGGATGCCGCGAGGCCTCTCGGTATCAGGTTTGGACCTGAAAAGTACGATCTGATGCATTTCAAACAACCGAGAAGAGAGCATGGTGGGGATAGAGGCGTCATTCCTGAAATTGATGGATTTATAGAGGCACCCAAACCTAAGCTGACGGTCCTCGGCGTTGTTGTTGATTTCCAGTTGACCTGGACGGAGCACATAGCCAAGATTACTAATAGCGTCGATCGAGCCTTGGGGTATTTGTGTCAGATTTCTGGAAGCACTTGGGGTCCCAGCTTGGAACGAATGCGCCAGTTTTACCTGACTAAGATCCGGTCCATTATTACTTATGCTTGCGGGGCTTGGTTCATCAAGGGACGCCGAGACAAGGAACGCCGAGACGAGGCACCCCTTCGCTGGTGCTTGAAGAAGCCATAGCTTAAAAAGCTCGAGTCTTTGCAACATAAGTGTCTCCGAATGATCTCGGGCTGCTTCTCCATGACAAAAGGCCTGGTGCTTGAGAAGGAGCTGCACATCGAGAACATATGGACTGTGTTGCAAGCGCAGTCAAGTATGCAGCGAGCAAAGGTTTTCTCTAGAGGCTGGGCAAGGGGACGCGATAATTCCAAGGGGAAGCCGGACAAAAAGAAAGTGAACCCATACCTGCTGCTGGATTGGAACGCCGAGCAGTTGTTCGCCGGCGCCAAGCAAGGATTTGAGGGGGCTTGCGAGACCAATGGTGACCCAGAAGGAGTCAAACGCTGGGACAACGAAAAGACACGCAACAAATACGTTGCACGTTGGATCAAGAATATGGTGGCAACCGAGGACTGCAAACAACTATGGGCTAACCACGTTCGTAAGATGGAGGAAAAGAAAAGAGACCGGGGCCAGACTTGGAGCCTGCCAGCCGCCCTGAGCGAACCATGGGGCAAGGAGAGCTTCAAGTACTACCGTGGCTTGCTCCGACCGCAAAGCAGCATGCTGCTCCATTGCAGAACCGAGATCATCAGCCTCAACTTGTACCTCAACAAGATTAAAGTAAGTCTGCCCGCTCCTGGCTCTCCATGACTGGATGCTGACCCGACCTGACCTTGCAGCCCCATAAGTACGACTCCCCCCTTTGCCCGTGTGGGACCGGTCCGCACACACCATTTCACCTGTTTGTCCACTGCAGCGAACTCCGAGAGCCAAGGCGATTGTTGCAGAGTGCCGCCGGTACCACCAGCTACGCCGCGCTACTCACCCATGAAGCAGACATCGCGGCCGAATGGGCCATCAGTTACTTCGGCATCGAACAGTTCGACGATGTCCGCGAACGTGCTTCTCGATCCCCCCTAGCCTGGACACTGCCTCACGACCTTGCGACTTTGACCTGGCTTCCATTGCCACCCTGTTCTCCCCTGGAGGGAGAACTGCACAGGCTCCTCTTCATCAAAGGCCAGCCAGGTCCGCCCCTCGAGAGACAGCGACCCCGACCTCGCACCGAGCACTCCCATTCTCCCCTACACAAGCCCTTCCACTTCGTGGGTCAGCCAGCGCTACTCCTAGGGGTACACCGCTTCGAACCTCTCATGGAACATCGACACTCTCCCCCAGAGGGAGAATTGCACAGGCCCCCCCGATGACGCCCCGGGCCTCGCTCGCATATACCATTCCAATTCTCCGGCAGTGAGGGAACTACGCAAGCTTCTCCAGCCAAGGCTACTCCCTAG
>NIZV01000343.1:0-40679 GCA_003947045.1 Fusarium ambrosium
TTTTTTTTTGCTTATCAGTAGAGGGGTCTTATCGGCAGAGGGGTACTGGATGGTACTGGATGCCCGCCTCATTTGCCGGATCACTCGCCCCTCCTTTGTTTACATGTCAGTTCTCACTTGCACCATGATGCATCAGCTTGCGGTTCCCTACCTTTAGGCTTGACGCGAGACCAAGAGATGGAAAACCGGTAGGATTTGGCACCAAACTGTTTCAGAAGTTTTACATCCTCCTCCCAGAGGTCATAGGACCGACAGGCATCGTCTCCCTTGTCTGGAAAGTCTTTGAGAAAATCGTCCCAGCTACAAGGGCCTCGGCCGTCCTTGCTTGTGGCGCCCTCGACCTGGTAGGCCGCAGATCTACATGGGCTCGTTAGAGGGAAATAGCTGATGGGGGGTGAGGTAATCAACACACGCAAAACCGTGAAGAAAGTTCGAGGGAAGTATGCCCTTGAGCTCGAGTCTATCCAGGATTGGTTTGTTCGTCATAATAGTCAGAAACGTATGTGTAACATGGGAACCAGAACGCAGAGGGAGATGAGAGAAGGAGAAAAGAATTTATATAATTCCCGATCAAGTGGGTATAGTCAGGGACTACGCCGCGGAGAGCACCCACCCACTACAAATTATGATCTCGTTTAGCAGCCTGTCCAGTTCGGTTGGGCGAATCGTAGAAGGAGAAGTTGCGGCGGCGGATTCCGGCGTGGCCTCACGGGTCTAACGGGACCGCCCGGAATCCGTCGGTGCCGGCGGTGCCGACGGCGCCGTCAAAGCACGACCATCTATTCTGCCAAGTCACGAGACCTTTCCCTGCGGTGCTCTCACCACGGCACCATGTTGGGAACCCCGTGGTCCCCATGGGGGAGGATCCAACTAGAGGACCCAGCCCTTTAGTTGCTAGCGTTATCTCGACATGGCCACCTCATCCCAACCTCGTGATGGTTTAGTCTTATCATTGTGCGGAGCAATGAGGTGGTGGCCAACGCTTGGAGTTTCTGATTCCCTCTAGCTGGGTTATCTGAGGCGAGTTGGGGTGAGTATAAGTCTGCCCTGCAACCCCAGCAAACGCAATCCACAACTCCATCATCATCTCTTGAGCTCTAGTACTATAAACTCGGCCATCTCTGTCCTCCATCATGTTTGAGTATCTCAAGGATACCACTAGCACCGGCCTGGGGTGCATGTTTCTTGTGTCAGTGGGCGCCTTTCTGTTTGTAAGTATTCCTTATGCTTTTTCCTTGCTTCACCAAAGCAACACGGGCTCTGATTTTAACAAGATCCCCAGGGCTTCGACAATGGTTGGTGGGGCACCATTCAGGGCGCCGATGCCTTTAATCGGGCGTATGGCAGCTGCCAGGGCATCCACAGCTGTAGCTTGAGCACCTCGCAAAAGGCGGCTGGAAGCTCTGTCCAGTCAGGCGGTGTCAGTAAGTCTCTTCCCGAACCCTCAACCTTTGCCTAGGTGGTCTTGTTGACGTCTACTATAGTGGTTGGCAGTCTTCTCGCCGTCTACGTCAACAAGAATCTCGGCCGGCGATGGTCACTCGTCATCACCGGCCTCATCTCGATCATCGGCGTTACTCTTGAAATCACTAGCACCATTGGCGACCCGCGGTTTTCTCAGTTTGTTGCCGGAAAGACGGTGGCCTCGGTGGCTATGGGTCTTTGCGCAAACATCGTGCCCATCTATCTTTCCGAGACATCTGCAGCAGCGGCTCGAGGCTTCTCCATCAACATGTACCAGAACGTGCAGATCATCGGCTACTGTCTGGCCGCCGGTATCGTGTATGCCAGCGCCAAGAGGGACGATGCAGCGTCTTACTTGATACCCATTGGGATCCAGTTCTTTGCTCCAACAGCTATGGTGCTGCTCTCTCCTTTGCTCCCCGAGAGTCCTCGGTGGCTCGTTTGGAATAAGTAAGTCCAAGCTAGCCAAATCTCTGTCGACAAGTATGACCATGTGCTAACAGTGGCTTCGTAGGAGACGCGACGACGCGGTCCGATCCGCCCAACGCCTGTTTGGCACACCATCCAACGGTTTCGACGCCGAGAAATACATTCGAGAGCTCGAGGTTGCCTTTGAACATGAACGCAACAGCCTACAAGCTGAAGCCTGGGCTGATATCTTCCAAGGCGCTGACTTCCGCCGTCTCCTCATTGCCGTGGGCATTCAGTGCTGGATGCAGGCCCAGGGGTCCGGCTACGTCATCAACTACATGGTATCTTTCCTCAGGGATAGCGGCACCTCTGACGTTTTCCCCTATATTATGGGGCTCAACTTTGTCTACTACGGCGGCATCCTCACGGGTCACGTCTTCCCGGACAAGTATGGCCGGCGCCCGGTCATTGTCTTGAGCACTATTGCAAACGCCATATTCATGCTTGCCATTGCCAGTGTGAACACGGCTGTCTCGCCTGCAACCTCCAAGTCAGGGGCTACATCAGTTGCCTTCTTATTTCTCTGGCAGCTTTCATCTGGAGTCATGTCTCCTCTCATTTGGATCATCTGTACCGAAGCTGCCCCAACACGAAACCGAGAGAGAGTGCTTTCGGTTGCCCTCTTTGTCAGCTTTGGTGTCTCCCTAATGATAACCTCGATCTCGCCTTACCTACAGGACAAAGGCCACGGAAACCTAGGCGCCCGCATCGTAAGTCTTGTTCCGTTTATTTGACGGGGGTCTAGAGCTGACACACTTCAGGGTTTCATCTGGGGCGCTGCGTCTGTTCTAACAGCGATTTGGTCTTTTGTCATGGTTCCAGAGACAAAGGGCCTGTCCCTGGAACAGATCGACTTTCTTTACGAGCAGAATACAGCAGCGGCCAAGTTTGGCAAGTACAAGTTTCTCAACTCGGGTTTGTCTTCAAACGAAAAGGACCACGATGAGGAGATCGTCGAGACAATTGAACCCGCCAGCTCGAAGAAGGAGTGAGCCAACACCTCATCAGGCTCTTCAAAGCCGCACGCGACTCCCATCGGAATGACCCCGTGTGACCAGCTCAACTTCAATCAGGATTTTCATCAATTGAATCACAGAGGCCATTTATCAATGCAGTTGAATTTTAGGGGGACCATTGTCATATTCAATTTAGTACTAATGGCATAATCATGTATCCTCCCTTTAAATATCATTTTTCCAGATTTCAATCGGAGAATAATCCCATTACATGTTAGCTTACCTGCATATATGGCCGCGCTCTCTGGCCCATGTTGTTCTACGGCCGGAGAGGAGCTGAAACAAGTCCTTGACGGTGCTTTCTCTTCAACTATCAAGATCCTTGTTGAAGCTAAGATAATCTACGCAGCAGAACACCATGTTGTACCTATTATGAGTGCATAACCCCTATTAAGAACCATATTAAGCTCTACCTTTTGATCCAGCTTTTATAGCACTCGCCTCCAGGCATCACTACTGTCCCAGGTCGGCAAAAAAGTCAAGAAACTGGTCTCTCTCAGTGGTCATGGTCCTTAGTGGATCAAACGAAGGCTGTGCGAGATCGCCAACGTCGTTCGCTGTCCAAAACGACGTCAAAAACATCATTTCGTCAAGACCCGTCGCACCTGGCGCGGACTCACTCCCATAGTTCACCTCACCGACGTCGTTGTTGGCACCTGGAGACCAAGCCATGCAATCACGCGTGCTGGGATCCGCTGGCTCCCGGCTAACCAAGGCCATGATTTCCTTATGCGTCATGCTCGCCAGAGAGATTCGACGCCCAGCGATTATGTCACCTTCCATGGCGCGGAGATTCCTGATGAGTCTCGCCCCCCGTACACCAATGCCTGAGCGATCAGCGTGGGCTCCAAGCAAGTCAGCTAGGGTGTCAAGCTTGGAACGGCGCTCATCCGCATCCGTTGAAACCCGCCGGCTGTTGGCAGCCTTGACCAGATCCAGAGCCAGGATGAGCCCCGCGGCTATCAACCAGATGGTGACATTCCAAAGGTGGTAGAAAGGCTTGGGGAGCCCCTCATCAGAGAGGTCGAGAATTGTTCGAGCAGCGAGGATGCATGAGTCGCGTGTCCTAGACAGGCTTGGATCGCTGAGTGACTTGACAAAGTAGGGTCGATGAACAAGGTAACAGCGGTAGGCCAGAGTCATGCCAGTCAAACGGCGCATGTAGACGTGGCTGGAAAGTGGGTTGGTATAGGCTTCAAAAGTGGAAAAGAGGGTACGAATTCGGTCGAGTTGCTCATTAGCAGCCAAGACGGCTTCATAGGACGGATGCTGGTTAAGCCGGAGCGTGCCATACAGGTCGTACAGGACCCGCGAGGAGTAGCAGGACGCCAAAAGATAGAGGAGAGAATTGACCGAGTTCGACTTTGAGGATGCAACGAGCCCCTCATCTGTCATGTCAGGCATGGTGGTATCGAAATCATGGGGCACCACATCTGGTATCAGGACCAGTTAGCAGGGCTGGAGTTTGGGACTTGGAGGAACCTTACATGAATAGCGATGGTATGGTAGAAAGGACCACTCCGTTTCCACTAGATACCACCAAGCCCGGCAACCCGTCTCTCGGAGAATGGCATTCTCGAAGGGGCCCGCCCTGTGACTGCCGAGGAGATGCAGCCCTGTGGCCCTGGCCAGTCCAATGTTGATGCCGAACATCGATCTGTGAGTCTTGGAGTTGCCGGACAGATGGAAGGGATAAGTGAGTGTGATCATGGCCTGCACGGCGACCAGTGAAGGCTCAGATAGCCCGTTGCAGCGAAAGAAGCTGGCATAGCTGCAGTCGAACCATACAGGTGCGAGGCCACAGAGGCTGTTTGACTGTAGCCCCGCCTCGCTCGCCTGTTGATCATCCAGAAGGTAGCCGGTAACACTGAGAATGGCGAAGAGAAGAGATAAGAACATGGTGTCTCGGGTTTCACCTTTTTCTCTCTCAGCCCAAAACTCACGATGCATCGTTCTCAAAGCTGGGCCGTGAAGACAGCCACAGAACCAGTTGAGGTGCGTGAGGAAAGCTTCCACTAGGCTCTCGCAGTGTCTTCGCGAGGGTAGTGTCGCCATGCACGCTTCCAGAGGCATAGCATCAAACCATTTCGTCTCGTGCTGCCTTGTCCCTGGGCGCGTTGCCAACCAGTTGTCCTTCCACCTGTGCACCTGGCCAATGTCAAAGGCTGCATCTTCCATGGCCCCGACGAGGCCACTCTCCTGAAACGACGAATGATCATCGTTCTCTGGTTGCCCCTGGTCGTCGTCGCCATCTATGCCAAGCTCGGCTTCGACCGCGTCTAGACGACGGCGCACCCAAGCAAGCTCGGCCTTGAGGCCATCGATCTCGCAGGTGGACTGAGTGGCCGGTTCAGGCCGACGGCGCCTCTGCTGGGCTGGTGCGCGCTGGCATAAGGCTCCTTCACCCCGTTCTTTGCATGCTCTGCAAGGCACCCGCTTGTCACATTTGATCTTCCGCCGGCGACACTCTGCACAGCTCTGGAGCGGCCGCGGCCTTGAACTCAGGATGTCGGTGTCATGGACCAAATCTATATTCGACGAGGTATTTTCACGTGATAACAATATGGCGTTCAGGTTCATCTTTAACAGGAGCATATAACGCTGTCCTAAATGTTTCTGGTAGTGTTTGTAAGAACATCCATCACCCCCTAATGGCGGAGTTGTTTCCAACGCTAAGGTGCGAAGTCACGTGGTACCGCACCAACATGTGAATGCCTACCTAGTTTATTAACGTTGTAAAAAAGAGTTTTCAGTAAGTATTAAGATAAACCTCACTTTTTAAAAGAAGATAAATTTAATAATATGTTATTAAATAAATTCCTTGGCTAAGCTTAGTGATTACGGATGGCTCAAGGGCATGGCGCCGTTCCTCACATCGCACACTCTCCATCAGCTGCATAATAATCGCAAGGCACAATACCAAGCGGCCAAGGAAGTCGAGATACCAATTTCAAGAAGGGGGGCGTTTCGAGCGAAGTATCTATAGCCTGTAACGCTCCCTTGTGTCTAGTCAAAGCTGGAACTAAACAACTATAAACCTAATGAGTTAAAACAATTCGAGACCACACAAGACAAAGTCACTCGGTTGAGTTCTCAGGCGGCAAATAAAACTGAGATCGCAGATAACGAATCTCTTCCACAATCAAAAATGGTACTGGATTGAGAGATTCCTGACTATGTCAACGACATTAAATCCGACTCGGAAGAGGGAGACATTCGCGTTGTGAATCTGTTCCAGGGAAGAACAGCTCATGGCGCACATTCAACAAGAGACTAGTCCCCGAGGCGTGTGAGCAGTGTCTAACTTGCTTTGACAAAGCAGTGACGCTTTTCACGAGTTATTGTAGTTTATAGTTGCCAATACGTGCCACATGCGAAGCTAGACAATTTCCTTCTAGCTCAAGTGTTCGCCCTCTCCGCATCTCCTCTAGCGCTGCCTGCGCGATACTGGTGCCGCGGCGCAATATTGAACCAAGACACCCGTCTCATTGGGTAGCTTTTCTTTCTTCACGAACCTTGGTTTATGAGTCAGAGGGAGGAAAGGGGCTGCTTCGTAGGCGTTGACCTCTGGGCCTGTAGTTGGGGCTTGCGTTCCTCACCGTGTTCATCTCCAAAAACTCCATCTCCAATGGATAAACTATTTGACCTCCTAACTATAGAGTTTCATGTTCCCATCCTTTTCAACGTCAAGCCCATCCTTTGGCAACCAAGCAATGTGACGGCATACTTTTATGGGCCGCGCCCAGCCGGCTTCGAAGAGCCTAGTCCTCCTTCCGAGATTTTTGGACCAGAAATCTGTCACACACCACACTTAGACATATCCCAACATAAGGATGTTAAAGATTGGGTTGAAAAGACTACGTCAAGCCCATACTTTAGCTAAAGATCATCTTATCCCAGGTACCCGAAAACTTGTATCGTAAAATTATGAAGAGATATTGATGAGTGCCCAATTATGGAAGATAGGTACACGCCCCTCCTCCGTTATGGTAGTGGGTGTGTCAAGCACAAGAGCCTCCCCGACCGAAAACAGAATTTTATGACGTTGGCGTACTCCAACGATTCTTGTCGCATTTGTCCATATCTCTCTGATGGTGTTTATCGTTCAGCACGGAGAAAAAGCATTAATTGGGACACAAGGCATTACTCATGAAATAAGATGTATTCTATGTCCATTACAAAATGCAGTCTAGATACAAGTTGCGTGGTCGCTAAACCTCTATTGTTGGAGCGGAGCGACGTTTTGGGGGTATCACCGAAAAGACCGCTCGGCGGTCTTCATGAAGCGTGAAGTTATGCCCGTACACCAAAGCCAAAGGAGCCATTGGCCGGCCTATCACGCCTGGCTGCCTTCTTCAAAGACCCGTTGGCCGGTAGGCTCAAAGCTCCCTCAGCGAGCATTTCGCCGGAATCTCGGCATGCCTCGTCATTTGCTTCCATCACCTGACGTTGCTTTTTGCTTCACACATGCACCTCAGGAACCGACTTCTTCTGCTTGAAGCGGAACATATCCCGCATCTCAGTCCAGAAGCTCGTCGGAGGCTCCAGGATCATCATCCTCTCCTCATATGCATCAAGCACGGGTCGGTCCCAGACAAGGTCACACTCCTCGGCCTTGACGAGCTTGGTTCCCTTAAGGAGCTTCCAACCCAGGTACAGGAAGGGAGCGATGAGTTGCATGGTGTAGTTGGAGAAGAAGTTCTTGGCATTGAAGGGTGCCAGCGAGGTGTATCCGTATGTGTAGACGACGACGATTTGTAGGACGAGGGCGATCCAGGCGCCGTAGGGCTGGAAGTAACCATAGTAGGGCATCTTCTTGCGATCGACACCCTGCACCTTGCAGGCGCGATAGTAAAAGAGGAAGGTGATGCTCATGGTGATGTAGTCCACGATGCCTCCGCCCGTGATGAGTGCCAGCAGGATGCTCAGGGCCTCAGAAGAGCTGCTGTCGAGCTGGAGGAAGGACAACAACGGGAAGAGCATGGTGACTGCAAAGCAGTAGATTGGCACACCGTTCTTAGTCGTCTTGCGAAGGAAAGCCGGAGCACGTCCCTCAAGGGCGAGACTGTAGAGCGAGCGGGTGGCGCAGTACGTGTAGGTGTTGCCGGCGGAGTAGATAGTCGTGAACAGCAGCGCATTCACGACATGAGGAAGGACATCGATACCCATGTTCTTCATGGCAATGACATAAGGCGAGGCGGCGGCAGTAGAGCTATCGCCGTCACCGAGGTGGACGGACACGAGCTTAGGGTCCTTGTGGTCCAGCACGATACCGCAGGTCAGGGCAGCACCGATGAAGAACAGACCGAAGCGGAAGTAAACGGTCTTAAACGCCGTCTTGATGTACCTGCTGGGGTGCTTGGCCTCGGCAGCTACCATGGAAATGTAGTCAGGGCCAACAACGTAGAAGGCTGCGGCGGCCATGGCACCCATAAAGCCTTCGAGACGTCCAAGGTCACCTTCAGTGCGATAGGTAGCAAAGGCATCATGAGCATTCTTCCAGTAGGTGAAGCCATAAGCGTGATGCTGTGGGTTGCCACCGACCATAGTCACGAATGTGAAGGCGAACAGGATCAGGATCAGGATCACCTTGCCGGCAGAGAGCCAGAACTCGGCTTCACCAAAGACACCGACAGCAAGGACATTTAGCACACTAGATAGGGGCACAATAGTTTAGCATGCATACACATAGAAAGGAGCACGGGAGAAGTATGAGACGACACCATATAGAGCGCTTCCTTGACGATCGGACATCAGGATTCAACTCACGGTTCAGTCCTTACCCATATGAGACGATGATGGCAGCGCAGAATCCTGCAGTCGGGCCGGCGTTGGTAATATTGTCGTTCCAGAAAGAGAGCACGAGATTAAGGGCGACGATTTCAAAGGGGATCAGAAGAGCCTCGTAGAAGAAAAAGTTCCACCCGACCATGAACCCAAGAGCGTCGTCGACCCAAGCACCAGCAAGGCGGATAAAGCCACCTGACACAGGCATATAAGTGGTCATCTCAGCGATCGAGTTGTTAACCAGGGCCAGGACGCAAGAGTAGAGAGCGGTGCAGACAAGGAGGCTACCGGGGCCACCCTTGGCCAGACCGGCGCCGATACCGATGAAGAGACCAGTTCCGATTGTACCTCCGATGGCGATGAGCTGGATTTGACGGTTGTTGAGACGACGGTGCAGACCGTCAGCGTTGTCGCCCTCATTGTTGTTGCTGAGCTCCGGGTTGGGGCTGGCAACGCCCTTGTAGGAGTCCTTTTCGTCGGAAGACATGTTGTCGAGTGGCTGAGGATTCGTCTAGATGGTCCAATACCACAGTTGAAAACCACCAAAGGCGTCTGGGGTTAATGCATGTGGGGATGGATGGAAACAAGAGAGAAGGAAAACCGTTTGAGAAGCAGACAGACAGGCCTTTATGAGAGGGATCAGCACGGGAAGAGCGAGACACTCACAAAGAGAACCAAGTCCTGTTAGTGGAGAGGATGTGGGACCTGTGACAGGATCCTCTGGTGAAAAGAACCCATGCCGTGAGAAAAAGTGATAGAAGTCATCACGTCATAAGGGGCCGAGCAGGGTAAAACTCAAATGGGTCCTGGTTCTGAAGAGTGAGATCCAACTGAATCTGTCCCCCAGCTGGTGGATATCGTAGCAACACGAGTCTCCACATGGAGGATATGAATGGATGAGCCATGGATTGTTTGGGTCACCATCAGTCGAGTGAGTCTCCATCAAACAAGGTCAGGCTCGAATGTCTTTGGGGCCGTTGATGAATAGATAAGCTTCTCCGCGAGCCGTCTACCAGTAACTGAAGCCATATAACCGTCCTCTTCGACTTGCCCTTTGGTTGATGTCAATGGCTGACGTCTTGACCCTTGTTCCTGAGGTTGTCGCCAAGCCACCCTCGGCAATAAGCAAGAAGCGCCATGACGTCGTTCGGCCGAGTCATTCTTCCTCCGCCCAATCACGTGTCCCGTTGCAAACCGCTGTCTGGCCACTCACGTGACATCTAGCATGATTCGAGTGCGGCAAAGGCGCGCAAAGCGGATCCATCCTCTCGAAGAGTTTTCTTTTTGAGCAAGGTAGTTCATGCAAGATGTGTCAAGAAAACACCCGGAAATCTTTCCTCTGTGGGTACGGAGAAAAAGATGGTGCGTTTCGAGTCCTGCCGAACTTGGCGAGGCCAGTGACAGAGTGGTCGGCTTCCAAAGCCGAGGACTTCGGTTGCATTCCCGACCCACGGTAGAGGTTACATATTCCCAATTGACCCGAATCCAAGAGATTGGATCGTACCATGTGGTTGTCTCTTGTTCTCTTGGCGTGAAATGATTGTAACCTTGGGGACTGTGAAGGATTTGACAGAACGGGCATCCCTTAGAGAGGCAGCCAAGGCGTACTCCGTACTGACACACACAGGATGTCACAAACACTCCATCAAGCAAGTCTTCCCGATCAATCACAACATTCTCACCTTCGTATTAGACTACGAAACTGTAGAGATTTCCGAATCGACATTGAGATTAGCAAAAAGCTCGAGATAACTTTCCGTCCCTGTCCCTGACTTGCAGTTCATTCATTCCCTTGGCGTCCCTGGCACTTAGCGTCCTGTGGCATCGGCTGGATGAGGCTCAGCGGCAGAGCTAACGACAAGTACTCATCGCTTTTTCCTCGTTGGGAAAGCCCAGGCTCTCAATGACAAGACTTGTCTCGCACTGCGGCATTAGCTGAGCCATCGAATCACCGATTGCCCAAGACCCCATTTAGGCAATGTCTGAGAGCGGTTATTTACGGCGCAGCAGAGAGTCCTGTTGCCTCTATGGTCTGCCAGGCGATCATCCAGACGCTTGGTCCGATCACCAGGCGCCAAGGCAAATGCTGTGCAGGGTTGAGCCTTGGGAGCAATGTAACGAGCTTCGTAATGAGGCTAGTCGGGATAAGAGTAACATCAAATGCACGCTCTGAAGCTTAATGACTGAGAATGGCGCTTTACATCTACATGATTGACAGAAACCACCAATATGCGAACTATTGGAGAACGTTGTTTCGGCTTACCTTACCCACAAGATTTCCGTTGTTACAAGCGAGATTGGCTCTCTCTCTCTTGCTCCGTCCCAAGACGTGAATTCAAGTTAGCCTACAGAGTACAACACAGAGTACAACACAGATTTACTCCTTATGCAATTACAATCTCAAGCAGATTTTCATCCTATCTTGATCTTGTTGGATTGCTGGATCGCCTGGTTCTTTTAAATACCTAGCTACTTCGCCGATGAAGTAGAGTCCATATCAGAAGGGAGCTGACTTGGTCGTTTTCTTACAAATACGAACATACGGGTCTACCTACGGAAAGTAGGAAGATAACGAAATCCCCGAAATGTCATAAACAAGGAAATATGCCTTTTTTTCTTTCTTTTTGGCTCGAGATTCATTTCGCACATCACTCCCATTTGAGCCTTGAGGTTACCCTAGAGCTTTATAGTGGGTCCTTGGATCTGGTGTTTTGGATGACATAATCTGTTTGGCCTCAGCATCAACTTATCGACAAGCACGTCTCCAGGCAGTCATCTAACAACACCACAACCAAAATGTCCGAATATTGGAAATCAACACCGAAATACTGGTGCAAGCACTGCGCCTGCTACGTACGAGACACGAAACTCGAGCGCCAGAACCATGAGTCGACGGCAAAACATCAAGGCGCCCTCAAGCGCTTCCTGCGCGACCTGCACCGCGGTCACGAGCGAGAGGAGCGCGAGAAGGAACGCGCCCGGCAAGAGGTTGCGCGACTGAACGGCGTAGTCGCCGGGTCTTCTTCATCATCGGCTGCGAGTTCATCGAGACCTGCGCCACGCGCGCCGCCCAGCGCACCATCCGAGGTGTCGCTGAAGAAGCAGAGGGAACAGCTCGCTGAGCTGGGCGTGGAGGTACCGAGCGACTTCCGACCGGAGATGGCGATACCTGGACAATGGACAGTCACGAATACAAGGGTTATCGAGACGAAAACAGAGGAGGAAGAAGCCAAAGTTGAATCGATCGCGGTCGGCGTGAGGAAGCGAGAGGCAACAGAAGACGAAAAAGAGGAGGAGGAAGCTGTGCGCGGACTTTTCAAGAAACCCCGACGATGGGGAAGAGACTCGAAAGCGATGCCACAAGAAGAGGACAAGGAACTGGATGCGCTACTGAGCGGCTCGACATTCACACCTAGGACGACGGAGGAGGAGGTCAAGAAGGAGGAAGAGGGGGACACCAAGGACGTCAAGACTGAGGAAGACACGAAAGCGGATACAGCGCCAGACACGGCGGCCGTCAAGGCAGAAGCACCAGACGTTGAACCATCAGTCAAGCCCGAGCCAGAA
Source organism: Fusarium ambrosium (assembly GCA_003947045.1). Taxonomy (NCBI): domain Eukaryota; kingdom Fungi; phylum Ascomycota; class Sordariomycetes; order Hypocreales; family Nectriaceae; genus Fusarium; species Fusarium ambrosium. Next base: position 12,306 of record NIZV01000343.1, read on the forward strand.
GAAGCGACATCGGGGGTTCAGACTGTGGTGTTCAAGAAGCGGAAACCCAAGGGCATTCGACAAAAGTAATGACAGACCCGGCTGTATTATACTTTATAATTGGAGCATTCAATGATACCATGAGAGATATGAGGCTCAAATCTTTGTCCAGGATTTGCATCCTTGTTACTGTTCCACTCTTTAGTATCGTGAGAGGACTGACCTCGCTCATTAATCATCCGGGGTTCCGTGGCGTTCCGCATTTACAATTCCGACTTCCGGACAATGGTCCCAAACCAGCCCAAAAGGCCTACTTTCAAGTCGCGACAATTGAGAATTGCACCAATTAGCACACATTGACTGTAACAGTCAGGGATTGATAAGCGCTCTGGCACCGCGGGACCCGTGGACGCATTGAAAGTTCTCGTCTCCTGCGGGCGGGGCAAAGACGGCAGTTTGCTCCGGCGAGTGGGATACCTATTTTGTGCGGTGAAACTCGATATTTCGGGTTTCGGTTGCGTCACTGAGGGTCCGGGATGGGGGGAGGATATAAGTCGGGCGAAGTACCTCGGCGCAGGCAAGAGATTTCTGCCTTTGACAACACAAACCACAGCATCATAGAATACAATGGCTTCGAATCAACCCGCCAAGTGCTGCACCGTCGGCGTGCGCCATCAGTAAGACTGCAATTCCCTCATATAGATCCCACTAACATCTTGAAGAGGTGAAACTACTGGTGAGCTTATCACCATCGCCAACAACACTCAGGCCTATCTTGCCACGCCTCCTGCAGACAAGAACCATGAGGGCGTTGGCATTGTCTACATCCCCGACATCTGGGGCATCTGCACCAACAGCCAGCTCATGGCGGATCAGTACGCTGCCAATGGCTACACAACCATAATTCCGGACCTCTTCCACGGCGACAAGATGCCCGAGCCCAGGCCCGAGGGTTTTGACATTATGGGCTGGATTAAGGGCGGTACTGATGGCAAGACCCCTCATCTGCCGCCGTCCATTGACCCTGTTATCGTGGATGCTATCAATGCGCTCAAGGAGCGGGGGATCACCAAGATTGGAGCTGTGGGATACTGCTTCGGCGCCAAGGTGGGAATTTCTCTCCCCAAATATTGTTCTTTAGGCTAATGTTGTCAAGTATGTTGTGAGACACTACAAGGACGGCATCCAAGTCGGCTACCTTGCTCATCCTTCTTTCGTCGAGGAGGAGGAACTCGCTGCCATCACTGGCCCTCTCTCCATCGCCGCAGCACAGACCGACACCATCTTCCCTACCGACATGCGATACAAGTCGGAAGAGATCCTCATCAAGACAGGTCTTCCTTTCCAGATTAATCTCTTTTCGGGCGTCGTGCATGGATTTGCGGTTCGTGGAGATCCTAATGTCAAGGTTGAGAAGTTTGCCAAGGAGCAGGCATTCTACCAGGCTGTGGCTTGGTTTGACGAGCATCTTCTGTGAGGGCATTTGAAGAGAAAGATGCCGTAGAATTGAGAAGCAGATAGTTTATGGCACAGATTTAAAAGACAATAAATCGAGACCATTCCCAGCACCTTGGCATTCCAAGCCGGCACTTCAAGGTTCAACCCTGTCCCACCCCGAAACAAAAGCCCTGAACTTCAGGGCTCCCCCAGGGGCTCTAGCCACTGACACAAGCCGCGACGGCAACCATCTCCACCCGTTCCCACGGACCCCACTCCCCCAAGGTTTCAGTGGCTTTTTCCCATCTGCTTCAGGGGATCATCCATTCTGACACCGCCCCAACCAACCACCTCTCGCTGAATATTCGTGATCCAATTCCGACCGAGACAAAGATTCACTTCCCTCGACTGCATCAACGATTGGCCGCTTGCGATAAGAGCCGGCGATACACGTGCATAGACTCTACGCGCGACAGGCAGCCATGCTTGACGACCAAAAACCTTGGTGATGGCCGTCTCCGTCGATACGACAAAGCCCCATCATTTCCCACCGCTTCTAACTCCGACTCCCTCTCCCACCACCTGCGCGAGCGAAGCGACGACGACGACCGCCTCTTCTCAGGCGTCGACTGCCGATAAACTGCCCACGATCCCTTCAGACGAGGATCGCTCTTCTGAGGAGGGCTCGCACCGGAGCGTGAGCCCCCGGCGCGCAGACTCCAACTCTTCCTCCATCTCGGACCCTGCGATCGAAGATGACGAGCACGAGGATCGGGAGGAGGAGGAGCGACGGCAGCGGAGAGTGAAGGAGCAGGACGGGAAACAAACCGATCAAACAGACGACGCTCAGAAGTACGTCTCGGACAAAGAACAGGACACAGCAGTGCATTCTGGACGAGCCAGCCGCAGCAGCACCATAAGCAACACCACAAACCCCAACGTCCGTCGTTTATCGGCGAGTGAGATGCAGCGTCTCACAAACTCTCCCGACTCATTACCCGTAGCGCCTGCACCTCCGCAGCGAAGGTCAATCGACCAGGAATCCGTCTCTCGGTTTGCAGACCAGCGTGAAGCCATCCGTCAGTCGGTGCGACAGTCGATGATGCGGGATCTCGAGACGTTTCCAGCGCTGCAGCCGAACGGCGTCGCTGTAGAGGCTCGTTCTGCGGGATTGTGGACACCGAGAGATGCGCATCGGGATATTCAGAGGAGGCCTTCGCCTGGGGCGAGGACCTTGTCGACTCCTCCGACGAGTCGCGTGCTCGTTGGTGATGGGGTTTCAAGCGGGACGGCTTCGCCAAGGAGATACTCGTCTTTTCATCCTGCTGCTCGTCCTTCGACTCTTCACCTAAATCTTGATGGTGTTGGTGGAACGTCACCTACTCTTGGTCCACGATCAACTCCAGCAACGGCAATTCCAATTCAACATACTGATCGGGATTCATCTGGCCTACGACCTCCATCACCAATCCCACCCATGATCCCCCTTCCTCCCATGTCACTTCCTACGCACCTCCAGCTCGAACTGGCAGCTCAACGCCCAAGTCCGCTGTATATCCACCAGTCACACGCTTACGACATTCCCTATGAGTCCAGTGCCGTCAAATTCGAGCGTCTCAAGAACGTGCTGCTCCTTCCACCATTCCTCGAGCGCACTCTCAACTTCGGAGCCCTAGCGTGCCTCGACGCTTGGCTCTACAACTTTACCATTCTCCCTATGCGGTTCATGCTAGCCTTTGGCGTGCTGGTTCGTTGGTGGGGTTATGTTATCCTCAAAGAGGTCCGCTGGCTTGTTGACTTTGTGTGGTCTGGACTGGGTAGACTCTGGGAACGTGGACGTTCAAGGACCCGAGCTGGGGATGTCTCCGACGACGATAGATCACGCAGTGAAAGTCGACCTCGCGGTCTTTCAGGAGATCACTCTGCCAACGGTAACGGGCACTTCAAACCTATTCAGAGAAAAACACAACGCAGGGGCCCCTTTCGTCATAGAAGGACAAAGTCGATGCCCTCGAACCTCTCGGCCTTTCACAAGGCGGATCTCCTCCAGGGCGCTGTCATTGTGTGTAGCTCTATGGCGCTCATGACGCTCGACGCCAGCCGCATGTACCACTTTATCCGCGCCCAGTCAGCCATCAAGCTCTATGTCATTTACAACATCCTCGAAGTCAGCGACCGTCTGCTCTCTGCGCTTGGTCAGGATATCCTCGAGTGCCTGTTCAGTAGCGAGACACTCTCGCGTAACGCGTCTGGGAGGTCCAAGGTGCTTCTCCCAGGCGGCATGTTTTTGCTTGCTCTTGCGTACTGTTGTCTGCATTCTGTTGCGTTGTATTACCAGGTCATCACTCTCAACGTGGCTGTCAACTCGTATTCCAACGCCCTTTTGACACTACTCTTGTCTAACCAATTTGTCGAGATCAAGAGTACAGTCTTTAAACGTTTCGAGAAGGACAATTTGTTCCAACTCACCTGCGCAGATATTGTCGAACGCTTCCAACTCTGGATCATGCTACTCATCATTGGAATGCGCAACGTCGTTGAAGTCGGCGGCTTGAGTGTTCCAGGTGCTGGCTCTGAGCTGAGCTTTGACGAGTCGAGAACTGTGCCGCTGCATAACCCGTCTATCCTGCCTCATAGCTTCACCGTGTTGCCGTCTTGGCTCATGTCTGGCGAAGTTCTGTCGCCTTTTCTCATTGTTATTGGGAGTGAGATGCTTGTTGATACTGTCAAGCATGCGTACGTGACCAAGTTTAACAATATCAAGCCGGGGTTCTATAGTCGTATCCTCGACATTCTATGCAAGGACTACTACACCAACGTTTGTGTTCCTTTCCTATTACACGTGTCTATACTGACTTTTCTAGGCCTTCATGACACCTTCGTTGACTCGTCGTCTTGGTCTTGCCGTCATCCCACTCTCATGTCTCTTTATCCGCGCCTCTATCCAGACCTACCATATGCTCCTTTCCACTCACCTCCCCATGCCCATACCTGAGTCTACGCAAACTTCTTTGACCGAGGAGTCAGCCGCCCCATCGTCACCCGCCATGATTGCTGCCTTGAACAGATTTGACACTCTCATCCGCGACTCCCTCGGTCGCGCAACTTACGGTTACCCCTACGGTTCACCCCTCAACTCACGACCCTGGTACTCCTGGACTTCTGACGATTTCATCGCCGCTGTGACTATGATTGTCGTTTTCTTCATCGCCTTCCTAGTCCTCCTGATCCTCAAACTCCTCCTCGGAATGGTCCTCCTCAAATACTCCCGCAACCGCTACGCAAAGATGAAGCAAGCCGAACACCAAGGCCGCACAGAAACATACGACACACCAGGCGGTAGGAGGATTGGCGGCTTCGGACACGTTGAGGTCGGAGAGGAGAGACAACGGTGGATACACGCTGATAAGAATGAAGGTCTAAAGGGAGGCAAAGGACCGGGGAAGAGAGTTGAAAAGACGGAGAAGAAGAGGGATGATTTTGAGGGGGTGATGCGGTATGAGATGGTTGCAAAGAGGATATGGTGATGCTGTGTATATATGGAGTTTTTCCTTCCTGGTACGGTTCATGGGATGGCGTTTGGGGTGTCTGCTTGATGCGGACTATATAACTTGAGATTGACAGAGTCTTCGGGAAAGGCTCGATAATGATAATATCAAGTCTGACACACATCACACATACAACATCAGTCATGGTATCAGCTCTTGGTGTGCGCGTATGAACATCATCTTGTTCCATACGGAGAGGTATCATTCTCTAAACGATCGGTAGGTATCAAACCCCATCTCTATGCCCAAACCCCCTTTTTCTTTATCCTTCCATCCCTGATAATTCCACATCGCTTGCATTCCCAATTCCTTTTATCCCTTTTTTTCCTTTTCCGGCCCAACACCTCAACAATGCTTGCAGCATGAAGCCAGCCCTCCCTCATATATACTCTATCCAGCAAACCCAGTGCTCAGATATGTACGTCTTTCATCAAAATCATGTCATGTCCTCGTTCCTACTTCAATTGGTAGGCTCGTTTTGTGTTTCATCCCCATCTTGATTCATTCAAGTCGTGATGCTTGCTTTTGTGATTTTACTTTTTTGTTGATTTACTGGATGCCAGCCAGCTTGAGAAGACCAGGGTTGTTGGCCAACAGGTCGGCCTTGGCCTTGTACAGGATCTGCACGATTTGCTGCAGAATCTGTCGGGTCTCGGGCTCGAGCTGGTCCTCAGGAGGGCTGAGGACCTTCTCAAAGATGCCGATCAGCTGGGGAGTGAGCTGCTCGACGGTCGAGTTGGACTGCTGGTAGAGGTTGAAGATGCACTGGTAGATGGGGGCGTTCTCCTCGTAGTCCTCCTGGAGGGGAAGGACGTTGACAATGGCGGGCAGGGCCTGGGCGACGAAACCGTTGTCGGGGTTCTTGATGATCATGCGGGAGACGGCACCAGCGACGTTGTCGGTCATGCGCATCTCGTTGACGGTCAGGAGAGGCTCAAGCTTCTCCCAGAGGAGGGGGTACAGAGGGAAGGTCTTGCCAGTGTCGGCAGAGTTCAACACAACCAGGCCGATAGCGTAGGCAGCGTTGGACTTGGCCAGAGCATCGGGGTCGGTGAGACGGCGGACAAGAGCCTGACCAAGGGACTCGGTGAAAGGAGTCACACCCTCGCCGATATACTTGGTAATCTCGGCAATGGTGCCAACAGCGGTCGAGCGGTGCAAGTCCTCAGTAGAGCTAGCCAGCTTGAGAACGGGCTTCTCAAAGATCTTCCAGTGCTCGGAGAAGCCAGCGCCCAGGGCGGCAGCAAGGCCAACAACGACATCGAGAGCGGTGTCAATGACGAGCCAGTCGTACTCGGAAGATCCAGCATCGACGTCCTGCTCCTCATCCTCGTCACCGAGATCCTGCTGGCAGGGGTGCGATCGAGTGATGATGAGGTTGGTGATGGTAATGATCTCGTTGAGCAGGGCCTTGTCGTTACCGAGAACGGCGGGACCACAGGCCTTGAGGGTGGCAGCAACGTTGCGGTTGATGTCGGTGACAACAGAACTGTTCAACTGTTAGCATATGACTCGAGCAATATGTATGCAAGAATAAGTGTGCAACAGTGCCATGAATCAGAAGTAGATTAGACGCTTTCTCAGCAACGCATTTTGCTCTGAGTGAGCTGGGTATAACGCAAGGTATTCATCCTTTTGGCAAGAAACAATAGAAAAAGAAATGGGATCAACTAACCGTTCGGCATCCTCAACCCAGATGCTCGCGGTGGCCTTGTGCAGAGCCTGGCTCATGGCAAGGAGAGAAGCAGGGGGAGCCTGCTTGGCGGGCAGACCAGCCTCCCACTTGACACCAGTGCCCTCCTCCCAGACCTGGAAGACGCGGGCGTAGGTGCGCCAGAGGGTGGAGATGGCCGTCTTTCGGCAGCCCTGGTATGTGTGCTCGGCGAAGGGAGTGACCTTGGTGAGGGTCTGCTCGACGTACTTCTCGAGGTTGGAGCTGTTGCAAGAGTTGGAGATGACATCGCCGAGAACGTCGAGAGCAATCTCCTGCTCAAGGGCAACGGCAGTGACGGCATCAAAGTCCTCAAGGTCCTCAATATCATCCCAGTCATCATCACCACCAGTGGCAATGGTGACGTCGTCCTGGGTCTCGGGAGCCTTGACCTTGACGCGCTTGCCACCAACGACAATAGCACCGTCGCCGAGCTGGCTGGCGTCAATGCCAGGGAGCTCAATCTCCTCCTCCTCGAGCTCGAGAGAGGCAAAGAGACCCTTGAAGACACCCTCAAGGAAGTGGTCGAACTGCTCGTGGTAGACCTTGGACAGATTGGACCAAAGGATGAAGCTGGTCTCCTTGAGACGGGGGTTGTCGAGGTTGAGAGCCTCCTCGCTCGCCTTCATCAAGTCCATAACGTAAGGCTGGAAGGCCTCGGAGCCGACAGCCATGGCGATACGTCCCAAGCTGTCGCAGGTGGAGCTTCGGAGGTCGAGGGCCTCCTCACCGTCCTTGATGGCGACGAATCGGCCGAGGGCGGTCATGACGTCCTTGAAGTAGGGCTCGAAGCCAGACTCCATGGAAGAAGCGATAGCACCGATGGCAGAGGCGGCGGCAGCCTTGACACCAAAGTCCTCGTGGTCAAGGAGACGGACCATGGGCTGGATCAGGTTGGGACCGTACTGAGCCATAATCTTGGTGTCGATACCATCGCCGAAGGTGTCGAGGGCACCGCAAGAGCAGCGAATGATGCTAACATTCTTCTTGTCGGAACCAGCCTGGGAAGCAGCCTCAAGGTTCTTGAGGATGGCGCTGATGATCTGGTCGTGGTGGGAAGCCATCTCATCGGCCATCTCCTCAGCGAGGTGGATCAGACCGACAAGAGAGGCATGTCGGACCTGGGTCTCGGTGTCGCAGAGAAGGTTGATGATGGCGGGGAGAAGAGGCTCAAGCTGAGTAGAGATGAAGTCGGGAGCACCCTCGGCGGCGTTACCAAGAGCGAGCATGGCAGCCATGCGGAACTTGGGGTTCTGGTTGGTGGCGAAGCTGGGGAACTGCTCCAGGAGAGGAACAATGACCTGTCGAGGAGGAAGCTCGCTGGCCAGAGTGTCGACGAGGCTGATGGCGGTGCGGGCAGGGGACATGTCCTCCTCCTCATCGTCAGAGTCGAGCTCGGTGATGATGTGCATGGCCTTGACCATGAGCTGGGCACCCATATCCTTCATGGCCTGGATCTTCATGCGGCGGTAGCGAACACACTGGATGAGGAAGGCCAGAGCCTGAGATCGGGCGTCGTCCTCGGCGTTGGAGTTGGCACCAAGCTCAATCATGAACTGGAGCAGATCCCGGAGGTGGACGGCAAGGAGGGAGGAGTCGTAAGCGATGAAGGAGTGGAAGACCTCGAAGACGATCTTGTAGCTCTCCTCATCCTCGGCCTCGACGGTAGCCTTGAGGATGTTAACCAGGCTAGGAACGAAGCCCTGCATGGCCTTGAGGGCGCCCTCATCCTCCTCGGGCTCGATGATCATGAGGATGGCACCAATAGCGCGAACGATGTTGATGCGAACCTCCTTGCTCTGAGGGTCCTCAATGCGAGCCTGGAAGAGCTCAAGGAGCTGGTGGGTGTGGTCGCTGAAGTGGGTAGGGTCCTCCTCAAGCATGGCGTAGAGGAGGAACGAACCGACCTCGCGAGCAACGACATTGTCGTTGTTGTTGAGGGGAAGAAGCTGTCGGAGGAAATCCTCACCCTCACCATTCTCCATGTCGGCGCTGACGATGCCGGCGACGAGACGGGCGAGCGAGTGACGGACACCAGCAGACTGCTCCTTGAGGGTACCTTCGAGAAGGTGGTTGCGGGCAAGCTGTCGCTGATCCTGAGCAGTCTTCTCCCAGTACTTGGGGACTAGGCGCAGGGCCTGGACCGAGGCGAGCTGTCGAACGCCGGCGTCGCCATGGGTAAGGGAGACTTCGACGAGGGCGAGCAACGACTCGGGCTGGGAGTAGTAGTTCTTCTGGAGCTCGGCAGTGACGGCCTTGACCTGCTCCGTGTTGGCTGCGAGGGAGGTCAAGTCAGCGACGTGTTTTTTTCTTTTTTTCTTCTTCTTTTGCAAGCAAACAAGAGGGAACAGCAGCTCTCTTTCAAGCTGACGCGAGGAAAGACTCACGGACTTGGCTCCCCTCGAGCAACTGGGCAAGCTTCCCCTTGTCCATGGCTTCTCTTTTTTCTCTGCAAAGGAAACAAGACAGAGAAGAAGGTGAAGATAACCCGAAGGCTTTTGGTATGTGGGTGGTGATGATGAAGGGAGGAAGAAACGCGAGGGGAAGGACCCGCGTCCAGGAAAATTTATTTGGGCCGCCGAATCTCAAATTACGGTTGAGAAAAAAAAAATCGACAGGAAAAAAAAATTGCCCCGCTCTGAGTGGCACAGAAGGAGAAGGTCCCTACGCGCGCACTGCCAACTGGAGCTGCCCCTCGTTTATTCCCACTTGGCGCGGGGCCTCTTTTTTTCTGGTGATGATTTCCTTTGCGGGTTAAATCTGGTGTCAGTTGAAGAGCTCTTGGGAAGCTTCACCGCTTGAGAAGGGGACGAATAAACGGTCGATAAGGAAATGGAATGATTCTGGAGTGTTGCTAGATAAGTTGTGATGGTGTAGATATTGCATGGTGCGTCTGTACCAACACAAGACGCGAATCAACTTGGTGTACTCGTTTGTTGTCAATATCCATGGTGGCCCAAACAATCCATACCTTGCTTGCCCTCATTTCGCGCCCTGTTCAAAAAACCCATGTAACTCTCGGTAAGCTTGGGCACAACTACCGTCTTCTTTTCTGCCTGTTGAGATAATTTATCCCATGCACAATTATTGGTACACGTCGGTCATGTCCCTCTCCGCGCTGCCTTGCTTTAGTTCTGCCTAGCAACCAGCCAAGCTGCACACATGGGCCGAAGGTTGCAGCTAGCTTTCTTTACATTAGCTCAATCAACTTGGAGTGTCATCTGCTCATGTGACAAGGATGATTGCTTGCTTCACAAATGTCAGAAAGGAACACACCAAAGGCAAATCGATAAGCATTTACGGTACTCAAGCAATCAACGCCGTGCCTCAACGCCAAAGCAGAGCCTACACAATTAGACAGCTGCCTGTCCAGTTGTGTATGGCCAAAGTGGTAAACAATCTGCCCTTTCCCCCGTTATCATACCTATCCCAGGTCCCTCATCTGAACATGAAGAGTACCGATAGCCTGTTACTATACCCGACGGTCTCTGGCCCAGCGCCATGTCCTGATCCCATTCCAGCCCATCCCGAGAGCTATACCAGACTCTATCGCACCGCCTGTGTTACTTAGGCCGACTTCGCCTCCTTCTCCTTGGACTCGTCGCTGTTCTCCATGCCCTTGGTGCTCTTGTTGGGCAGGCAAATCCGATGCTTCGGCTTGAGGGCATCACAGGAGATCTCAACATTCTCCTTCAGCAGGTCATCCACGCTGATATCATGCGACTTTGCAATATCCCAGCACGTATCACCACTCTTGATCCAGTAGGGCGTTGTGGTACCCGGGCAGTCTGGTAGAGGCCTGCCCTCATCGGCCGATGATCCAGCGCTGTGGAAGAACCAGAACATGCCAAATAGGCACAGCCCGATCAGCATCATAAAGTTGAGGAACGGTCGCATCTCGTTCCGCCACGATAGCTTCTTGTTCTGCTCCGAGACGATGAAGGGCTCGTGATCCTCGGGGATGCGGGATTCTCCGACCTTTGTGAGGCGGCCGTACTCGTTGCCTGGAGCGCTCTCCCAGTAGCTGCCGTCGGCATCACGGAATGTGTAGACTTGCTCGTCAGCATCGTAGCCGACTCGCTCCATGCCTTCGGGGAGGCGTTCCTCGTCGGTGTCGTAGCGGGAGAACCGGGACATGGTTGCGGATGTTTCGGGAGGTTCTTGGTGTAGTGGTTCGGGATGATGGTATATCGTAGGTCAATGAACTTGAATCAAGAAGAGAAGAGATATAGGACGATAGATGAATCCTCTCCGGTGAGATACGGACCGTCATCACGTTACGAGCTGTAGGATCTCACCCTTGCCAGGGGACCGCGTCATGGCCTTAGTCAGCACCGTTTTCGTTGGTCTGCGCCTCCGCCACGAACCTCGTCCTGAAACGGCGTCTTCATGCGAGTTGGACAATTTGGATGCCTAGAATGCTTGTGCATGGCATTATTCTGGTATTGAGCATTGAACTGGAGGCTACATTTCCCGGATAATGGGTCGATAAGGAGACTATTGGTCTCGATCGCCAACGAGACGGCTCAACACGACTTCTTACCAAACCACGAAGGAATATTCAATGTTACTCAATGTCACTCTTGTCAACACCACTAGGAATCCTTCTCAGCTCCTTCAAGGCTGATTCCAAACCCGATGACTAACCAGCTCGCTGACCGTCAACTGCAAGCCACGTCTTCCCGTCCAATGGCATGTTATTAGCATCTGCACAACTGCTTTGACCTAACTTCGACTTCAAGCAAGTAGCGGAACTCGCAACATCACAAGACAACTCAAGTTCATTACTATCGTATATCATCAAAATTCGCATTCATCCTCTGAAAGATACGAGCTTCTCCAAAACCCAGGGCCAAGACTTCCATCCACCCCATGCGACTCCAAACAAAGCCACCCAAGCAACCAACCCTCTCCCAACCAATATGCGCTTCACAAACGTCATCTGATTCGCATCATTCAGATGAGGAAACGCCCTCTTGTCCTTTGGCGGCTCCTTGCCGATGAATTCGCACAGAGGCTCCCACCCGTCCGTCGCCTGCCACTCCAGTATGGGCTTTCCTCGCTTCTTGGCTTCTTCGCGAACCCAGTCGTTATATCGCTCGTAGAACTCGGCCGTGAACATGTCGGCAATACCGAAGCGACGCTGGACCCAAGCGTAACTGGTTCGATGAATCGCGTAGTGAAGTCGATCTGTCTTCCAGAGGAACGTGGGCCAGTAATACCATCGTGAGCCAAAGAATGAGTGGCTGTTGCCAATGCTCTCTGCCCATGCCTGCGATGATTTCCTCGTGTTCAAGACCACAGCTGCGTCGGGGTACATGTCCATGAGGTCAGGCACAAACAACCATCCTGGAAAATCGCAAGCCGACGCGTATCCGTCGTAGATCTTGTGAAGCAGCTTCTGCCTCTTCTCGGCATCCTCCTCGTTGATGGCATCGATGACGATCTGTTCGCGGTCGGCATGGGGCGCAATATGCGCCATGTGCATGCAAGGGCCCACGTTCAAGACATCGGATTCGAGAGCTGCCTGGAGTGATGAAGTTGCGCATCGTGAGAGGCCTAGACAGAGGACTTGCATGCGGGCAGCCTTGGAGTCGACCTCCCGGTCGTCGGAGAGGAAGCGCATCTTGTAAGCGTGGGTGGGTGGCCAAAGTCAAGAAGAGATGCTGGACTCAACCATCAGAAATTCGAGACAAGATTGGAACCAATTCGAAGCAGCAAAGGTCATCTTATACTGGGCCAAGTCCCCATTCTCGATCCCCAAGACCCTTGCCCAGAGTCAGCCCTGTGCCTCAAGAATGGGACGCGATGGAACCTGCGTAAGCTCGCCAACTCAACCGAAGGATGCATATCCTTGTTATTTATCGCTAACTTGGTTTGTGTCTGTGCCCGTTTTACCAATCAATCACAGAACCTCTCAACCTCGCTTGTCTAGACTTTTTGCCGACGACCCGGAACGGCTGTGTCTTTCGAGCTGCGGATAACGGCGACCCTTCGGTTTTGATTCTGGTTTAAATCGCCGCAGATCTATAATACAACCATGGTCTGGCGTAATCCTGGCTTGTAGATGTCGAGGACGAACATTGCGGTCTCAATGGGTCCAGCCCATCCATGTAAGTGAAGGACCCTCTATGGATCTAGCCTCGGATAATGCCCACGCTACCGATAGAGACAATCTGAAGGGCTGCTCGCAATGCGGATATTCCCAATCTGCCCTTGAGAGGAAACCTTAATATCTTCAAACACATCCTCAATGAATATCACAAGCCCATACCCGGCCGTCTGAGTTGGCACCTGTCTGCCGAACAGTAGCCCAATCGCCTGACCACGAGCATCAAAGACCACAGTCCTCGAGTCTCCGGGTCCCCAGAACCTGCCACTGTGCCCCTAGCTAGATATGTCATTACCAACAATGACAAACTCTTCGGAGCAGTATCCCGGTTTACTGGCGGCATGACCATCATCTTCGGTTGTGCACTTCACCTTGTATTCGTTAAAGGTGTCGTGTGTCGGCCCGGACGTCACGCCAACCTTCCAGACACTGGCTCCTGGAGCCATGGTCTTGTCCTTGAAGGACCCTGAAGGTTGCTGCAGAAGACCTCCAAAAGTCCTCGCATAAGGAGCATAGGAGCGGTCATTTCGACGTGCAAAGTCTCGTCGCATCCGACCAAGTATTCGTCGACAAAATCGACAATCTCTCTGACAGCTGGTGGCCAGGTTTCATGCGAGTCTTCCTTTCATCGATTGATGATGAGCAAGGTTGCGACAACAGTGTCGGGAACCCAAAATTTCTGACGATTGAGGACGGCGACTTTGGTATCTTCGTCCGTGAGCTGGTGACGGTCTAGTATCTCATAGGTTCTGTTTCTAATGGTGTCGATGTAGCTCTGCAGCTTCTTTCCGAAGCTAGGTCTACTCACAAGGGGGCCAGGACGAAGGATAGGATAGGCAACGCGGTAGCTGCCAACGAGGATCGGCTTCCGATTCTTTGAAGAACTGTCTGAATCCATGGTTGACGAGTTGTCAAAGAAAGGGATGAGGACATGTTTCAGGAATCGTAAGGATCCTAAGTACAATAAATAGCTATCATCTAGGGACTGTTGAGTGACTCACAGCCACCTTCGTGGTATTTGATGCTATTCAATAAAACTCTAACCTTTTCAGCATTTATGATGAGGACATATGATTATTTTCATAGCCTATCAATCATTCTAGCCAATGAGTACGTGCAATCTTTGACAGCCCTAAGATCTCCCTTTCCCAACTTCACGAGTGACACCATAGGTAGCCGAGCCCAGGAAAAAGACAACGGGATATTCTGCCCGAAACCGTCCGTAGAGACCGAAATATGTCCCACCGGCGCAGATCCACTTTCTTAGATTTCATACCGACGCATTAAGTTCATGTCGAAGGGTGTAGTGCCCCTCGAGGACTTTGAGGCTTGCATCATGGTTTGCACGAAGTCTACCCAAGGTTCTCAGCAGCTATGTTGCAAGGTAATGGGCATTGATGACACTAACCTGGCATTTCAATACTCGTGACGACTATATAAGGCAAACTGATCCAAGACAAACGTGAATTCATATCCATGATCGTCTAAATGGGTATCCAATCCATAGGCCTCCATTCACGGCCCAATCTCACTACCTATCCGCACATGCTATCCAACGTTCAGACCCCTAGAGTCCAACTGCCATCGCAAAAATGCCATCTTTATGCTACCTCATTCATGAGACATTAGTCACTTTGCCACGCAATTTGTCGATGAGTTCCGTGTAGCCTCTTGCCTCAGCCACCGCTAACAACTCGCGTCCTGTCTCGACGTCTTCCCACTTTGACATCCTGTCAACCATATCCAGAGCAAGAGCTGTGTATCCGTGACTAGCTGCATAGAAGAATGGCGCTTGGTCATATTCTCCCTTTCGACAGTCAGGGCTGACGCCTCGCTTCAAAAGGTCCTCCATGATGGCCTTGCGGCCGTGCTTGGAGGCGATCCACAGCGCATTGTGGCCATCTTTGTTTGTCCTGTGAATGTCGACAGTGCCATGATCTACCAGAATTTTGGCGATTCTCTCTTGTCCATTCTCTGCGACATAGTGCAAAGGAGTTTGCTGCTTATTGTCTGGCAGGTCCAAGTCGGCTCCGCGTTTGATCAAGGTCTTGAGATGTTGCTCAAGCCCAAGTTCCGCAGCATACGAGATTGCAGATCTCCCATTCTGGTCTCGACTATTCGAATCAGCCTTCAGATCCAACATATCCCTGATAACTTCAGCCCAATCATTGCGGACAGCGAGCGGCAAGGCTGGCTGCAGAGCCTCAGAACGAAAGGCGTCTGGGCCGATGAAGCAGAGTCTGTACAAAGTCTCGGTTCGATCTCCATCCTCGAGGGCCTGCAGGAGGTTAAGATGGGTCTCTTTCTTTTGATTCTCATCCTTCTCCAGGTATACTTTCGTCCCAGGGATTCGGTCAAGCCTCTGCTTAATGCTCCAATAGCACACCAAGATCTCCCTGACAACCAAATCATGCTGAGCTCGACTTCCATAATTGCGACGCATCCAACCAACTAATTCATCGCCGTCGAAGTGGCTGACCATACCAATTAAGCGGCGATTCCTAACAGAAGTGCGATAGACTTCCCCCACAGCCCGTAGTGTCTGCTCAAAGATTCTGCTTTCTTCTCCTTGCAGGGAGTTGAACTGAACACAGCTCCATGTCAACCACGACACAGCCGTGGAAATATACGTTTCCCGGTCTATTGTATCAAGTATCGCGTCCAGAAGGTCCTGGGGCTCAGGTAAGGGCAATCGCTCTCGTAGGGCTGGAATGATGCAGAGCCATGCATCACGACCAGCTGGCAGACCACACTCTGCGAAGGCATCTACCATATCGTTGACGGTACGATTGCTTGGATGTACTGGGCCGTCTTGCACGACAAACTTTGTCTCGCCAAAGGTAATGTCTCGGGTCAGTGACACAAGGAGCACAGTCAGGAGATCCTGGGCGACAATGTCGAACGTATCTGTGGAAAACGATTGGACCGACAGGGCTCGGAACTCGCCTTTGCATCCTGGTTGAATATTCTCGGAGACTGAAGTCCAGCCACAGTATCGCCTAGTAAAAATAACGCTTGCAGGCATCCCTTTTTGCAGTCGGTGAAACTGCCCGTTAGAGCCAGTATCCCACAGACACTTGGCACTATACCATGGCTGGCCTTCCAATCGAAGAATCACATCTTCAAAACCCACGAAGTGAACACACCAGAAGGTTATCTCTGCTATTCTATTGGAAATGTAGTCCTCCACGTTTTCCGCGTCTGGAGTAAGTGAGATTATCCTGTACACGGGTGTGTCGTTTCTTCTCCCCGGGTCGTGACCTTTGAGGATGGAGTCATCGACCACTTCCCACAGCCAGAGACCTAGAATTGCTTCTATATCTGCCGGATCTATTTCCCAGGTGTCCTGTCTCCCTAGACGCATTCGAAGATGAAGCTCGGTTCGGCAATGGTCATTCCCTTGCGGGTTATAGGCCACCATAGGAATCGACAAGGAATATTCGCTGCGGGAGGACTTGGGCAAGTGATTCTCAGCGACCTGGCATATGGCCGCCGACATCTTTCGTGCCATTGCGCGCACCTTGACCGATCCATCTGTCCATCTCTGACACTTGGAGTTCAGAATCTCGTATGGAGGGGCCAGGCCCGTCAACTGGGCGAGGCGTTTTCGAACTGTCAAAAGGTTGTGGAGGGAGACTGCATCTTCCTCTGTTGGGTAAGAGTCGGTTGAAGTTCGTGGCGTTGAATGCTCATCATGACCAGAATTCTTTTCGAGACTTTCGACGGAGCGCGGATACACGGCCCATTCAAGCTTCTGCAGCACAATCTGGTACGAGAGCCAGTCTAGCTCATGCCCAGAAACAATATCAAGCTTGTCAGCCAGCTGATTCGAGTTCTTGTCGAGCCTTTGCATCCTAAGGCATCCCCGGAGGATACTCATGACAATGCATACACCAAGCTGTGCAAGGGATACCCAAGCCTTCATGCCACGAAGGCCGATGAACTGAGCAATGTACCCAATCAGCACAGCCAAGACAGCAAAATAGGTCCTCAGTTCAAATGTATCCTGGAACTCTTTTCGTGATGAAGTCCAAAACTGCAATGGGTTTGCTGGGTCCTCTGAGTAGCCAAATGGATCAAAACTTTGATCTCCGATGACTTGTGGCCCAGGCTGTAACCAGAATAGTCGTGGCTTCAGTCTTGGGTCATGGCGATGTATTGGTTTCCGTTGAAAACGAACTTCTTCTGTTGTCTGACCGATGAGATATGCACAACCCCACATACCAAGACACATGAGAGTTGTTCCAGTTATGAACATGACTGGCGCATAGTGTTTCGTGGTTGATGTGCGGCCTCCGTTGAGATTCCAACCGAGTACCCAGACGCCTATACCAGCGAGGACCAAGACACCAGCTTGGAGGAGGATTCCCGTCGCAGCGATGGCAATGTACACCCATCTTGGTCGTTTAACGATGCCCACATTAAGAGAGAGGTTAGGGTTGGGTGCAATCTCGTCTGCTGAGACCCTTCCATCGCCCTTAGTTCTCTCCCAGCCAATAGACGAACCTGAGAATTCTGAAGCTCGTTCAAAAAACACGCGAGATAGGTTTAACACACTGTCGTCGCAATCTTTTTCATGATATATCAAGGGGTTGTAAACAAGCTCGAGCACGTTGGGACGACCCAAAACACGGGCAATGCCGCCCCGGTTGAAGAGTTCGCATACATCTCGGCTTGTAGACGTGCAAAGTTCAGCCTCTACTGTAGCCTCGCCTTCTTGTGATCTTCCAATAAAGGCACGAAGAGATGAGTGGCCACAGACGCGTATCGTGGACACCATGGCGGTCAAGACACCGATAGGTCCCATAGCGAAGATGAGGTAGTCCAGAAATGATGTGCTCTCACTGAGGTACTGTTTGGTGATAGCCTCGCCGAACAAGGTGAGGAGGGGGGCCAGATCGGTCGCCAGGTCGTTGGAGAAGTCGGAAAGGCCATCATCGCCGCCGCCGGCTCTGGCACCGGAGATGAAGGCCCAGAAGTACCAAAGAAATCGATGAGCCATGGTTTCGATGTGGAGGGGAAATCTTAGGTAGAGGTACATTGAGGTAGTATCCATCCTTCAACGAGCTGACATTAGGCGCTCCCGTTTATAACCGCCTGGATAGGTTGGGACCCATTGTAGAACGCCTTGCAGGCCTGAACTGCATGGTTGCAGGGCAGGGCAACCCCAGCACCAATGGTGGGCCGATGAACTGCATCGCCTTGGGTGAGCGCTTCTAGATCGAATCAATGGTTATACCGTTGATGGAAGAGATAGATAAGATAGACATGATACGGAACTCAATCATCATTGCTATGAATGCTCAAAAATTAGAAACATCATTCGTCTCGCCCATAACTGGTATCTCCTCAAGCATACCCATCGTTCACCCAGTCCTCCTCATCGTCATCAGCCTCAACAAACAACCCACCATGCTCCTTTGCAATATGCGAATAAATCGTGTTATACTCCTTCTGCACTCCACAGGCATAACACCAATGAGCTCCGCATGGGCAGGTGATGTGGTCGCAGCCCCCAACCTTCTGTGTCATAACTCCGCAGCCAGGGCACTTTCGCGAGGACAGCTTCTTCTTTCCCTTGGTGCAGCCGTCGCATCGCCAGTCGACTAGCTCGGGAGGGACACCGGCGGCGCATGCTCTCTCGACGTACTGCTTTGCGAAGCCGCAGCCGGAGCACCAGGCGTACACCCACGAGCCAGCGTTGTCGACTGCCTTGCGCAAGTCACCCAGCTGAGTGAGGCCAAATGCTGAAACTGTCTTGGGAGCAGGGATGCGTCGACAGAAGGGACATGAGAGAGCCGCCACATTTATGGTACGTCCTCGGGCGTTGATCCCGTACCAGTCCTTGGAACAGCCATTGCAAATGAGCTGGTCACAACCAGATCGACCACAAGCACGCTTGAGGAAGTCCTTTCGGAAGTCGGAGAAGCAAAGACTGCAGACACCTGCCTCGGTGCGGCGTGATAGAACCCAGTGCTGCAATGAGGCCTTAACCTCGTCCTGGTTCCGCACAAGTTTGCCAGCGATGGTAAGGGAACTTGTGTCCTGCCCAGGAATGACCTCGACCTTCTCAGGGAGATGAGCGAGGTCGCAGTGTGACGCAGTGTAGAACAGAGACCGCCCGTTGAAGGTCTCAGCGATGGCCTTATCATCGTTTCGCAAGATCCACTTGGTACCGTTCTCCTTAGCAAGGGCCTGAGCCGTAGTATCCTGGCTGATGATGGTGACGACGTTGGAAGCGCAGGCCGAACACTCAAACTTGGCCAGATCCAGGTTCTTGGGACGATACTCCTCGGGCCAAATCACTCGGTTGAGACACTTATGGCACTCAACTAGTGGAGCCGCACCCGCTGACCCCTTTCCATCATTGTGTCGGCAGTAGAAGCACTTGGGGCGGACACGAAGTGCCTTGGGGTTGTAGACGACGTACTGAGCTCGGCACTCGGATCGACAACACTCTACCCAGGTGCCCATAGACTTTTCATTGTGATCCTCCGACACGTTCGCATTAACCCGGTCCTGGAAGTCCTCACTACGGGTACAGGCCTGGCACTGACACTTGGTTGCCCTGAGAGAACAGAATCCGCAGATTCCTCGCTCGCTCATCATGGTGACTGAGCGAGGGAACTTGCAGGTCTTGCACATGACGACGGGGCCCAGAGCCACCTTGGTCATATCGGGACGCCAGCCAATCTTGGCCTGCAAGGTCGTCTTGAGGTTCATCTCGAGCATCTTGTAGTCGACCAAAGTCTTGAACAGCTTCCGGTCCGCTTCCTTCAGGATAACTGCCTCTGCGTTGGGGCGCTGCGTGGTGCCCTCAGACACTCGCTTCTCGTAGTCTCGGTCCGCGTCGAGCAAGAGACCAAGGCATCCGGTATTCCATGTCTCAGGAATATCGATCGTGTTCCACTTGTCGGAGAAGGACATGAGCTCCTGGTCAGCCACCTCGCGTAGGGGAGCAATTCCCATCCGAAGCGCCAGGGCCGCAAGCACAGCGGCTGGACGCGAGGTTATCATGGTCCCAGGAAGGACGGCGTGAAGCAAGATCTTCCAGAACTTGCGGGTGTGCTTGGGATCCGCGAGTGCCATGGGGATCTGAGGGACCTCGGCGGGATCGGCGGCCTTGATATGGGCAGGGAGGTTCTCCTTCTTGTCAACATAGTTGAGACGAGTCAAGACCTTTCCCAGTCGTCGAAGAATGCGGTAGTCGCAGGACCGTCCAATCTCGAGAAGCTCGGCTCGGGTGAACTCGTTCAGAGGACGGTTGTCCTCGCCCTCACCGCCAGGGGCTGAGGTGAAATCCTCAGTTGGGTCCAGGTACACAAGAGGGAAACGGTCCTCCTTAGGGACAGTCGCAATCTGCTCCTGGATCTCGGCGGCATAGTTGTAAGACTCCTCCAACCATGCCTTCATACGTGCCTTTTCGTTGGTGTCCGCGATACGACTAACCTCAAGCCCAAACATGGTGATGAGCTCATCACGGTGTTCACTAGTGCGATCATTGCAGACGGTTCGCCAGAGAGTGCCGAAAATGGGGTTGACAGAAACGGCCGACACGTTGGATGCAATGATGCGACGGAGCTGCTCCACGGCTAGCTTCTTGTAGCCCTCATCCTCGACGTAGCGCTTAGCAAAGTTTCGTACGCTAGGACCTCGAGCCTTGAGGAGTGTGGGTATATCCTTGAGGGGGAGTGTAGTGTCCTTGATGTTGGTGGTGACTGGCTTCTTGGAGCAGTCTCGGGTGTATCCAGTGACGTAGTACTTGTCGAGCAACGAGTTCGTCTCGGACTTGGCCTTGTGAATGTCATCAGTGGCCAGGTAATTCTTGATGCTGCCGACGACAGCGGTGTCTCCCTCGACTGCCTTGCCCGCACCCATCCACGTCAGAAGCAATCCCAGAGTCAACCGCGAGATGTTTTCGGCCGTGATCTTCGCCGAGAAGAAAGCGCCTCCAGTGACAGCAGATAGATACAGATAGGGGCTCCAGGAACTGGGGTTCCCCTCGCTCAGGATGGAGAAGACGACGGCCTTCTTGGGCCCAGTTCTAAGGGTCGAAGCAGCCGAAACCCAATCGGCAAAGAGGAAGCCCGTTCCACCATAGCTGTCCATCTTCTGTAGCACCGTCTTCTCCTTCTTGTAGTTTGATCCCTTGGTCGATGCGAAATGAGGAGGGGCGTCGGTATAAAAGAGCATAACGGTCGTGGCGTCCTTTCGCATCTTCTGGTATGCCAGCGCAAGGCCGGTCTTGGTCGCTTCAGGCCAATCACCACCGTAGCTAGCTACGATGCCTCGAGCCATGGAAAGGACCTCATCCTGGGGAACGATGTCGGGACCGGAGATGGCGCCAGAGGGGGAGCACCAACCAGACCATTCGGTGAGTTCGCCGCCACAGTAGTCGCGATAAGCAACGACGCCGATGCGCTCGAAGCAGCCGGTAAGAGCGGACAAACTGATAATCTCGGGGAGGGACTTGTTGAGGGCGTGGATAAACTCGCCCATAGATGCTGTAGCGTCAAGGACGACCAAAAGGTCGTGAGGACCACGAGTGTTCGCCATGGTTGATGATGATGATCTGGGAAGAAAGAGACTCTCCAACGGAGTGGCTGAAGGTCTTTATAGCCATCTTGACACTATAGTGATCGCGCCTGCTCATTTCCACATTCACTTGGAAGGTGTTTGTTGCCGGTGACTCAGGCCGGTTCGAGCTTCCATCAAGTTGGCCGGTGAGTCGGAGGCCTTGGAGTGATAGAAGGAAGGTTTAAATGAAACCCCTGCTCCCAAAGATCCGACCAATGCCCACCTAGGAAGCCTGGGCACTGACCCCGCTAAACGAGAAACGTTCTAGGGGCCGTAAGGCTGAATGCTAGTTTATTACAGCGGAGGCGACCCCAGATTGGCGTCAAAGTTAGTCTCGGAGGGCAGATCACAAGGCAATATCTCGACGATGAAGGGACTTTGGATAAGATAGAGGGCTTTTACAGTATATATTTTGTTATTATTTTATACAAAGATACGTGTTAAGCCTCTTTGTCGGCCAAACTGATGCCAAACACTCTCCATCTCGTAAACCCACGGATGAGGACATCCGGATGCACAGGGTAAGCTGAGCAATCATTCCACCCTCAGTTCATACAATATGTTGCAGCAATTCACTTGAGATGATGAGTCTGGGGAAGGCCGATATCGGGAAAATGAATCATTGCCGTCCTTTGTTAACTGGTCGGTCAGCACTCAAAAGCTGGATGGTACCCCAGTGAACATGGGTGCGGCTCAAGGACCAAGGCATCAGTGTTTGATCCCTAAAGGAATGGATGCCTACAGGAATGTAGCAAAATTCATTAAAATTTGCAGAAAACTTTCAATAATTCCATCTCGGTTTATTAGATTTATTATTGTTTTCCCATCTTGGTTTGGAATACCCAAATCACTTCTCTCATTGATGCTCGATGCGAAACCCGTGAGGTACTCTGTCAGGTAAGCTTCAAACTCAACCTCAACCAGCGAATTAAAGTAAAACTCGGGCAAATCTTCCCGGCTTACGAGACAACGCCAAGACGGGAAACAATGAGGGTGATGGAATCAATTCTTGGCTTCAATTTGTGGTGATTGAATGAACATATATATAATACAAACATTAATAATGAAGCTCTCTAAGCAACTTGTTCCACTTGTTCTGGCCACGCCCTAATTTGGACAAGTCAGAAGCCTTCAAATGGAGCCCGAGACTATTTAACCCAAGGAATGTCGTCATGAATAGGATCTTTCATCGACATCAAGAGACACAAAGAACTATCTACACAACATGACAGACTCCAAATATTACGAGTTGAGCAAGACTCAGCTGGACCAATACTTTGATCGCATCCGTTTGCCTCAGGAGTCTCGCGCTACCCTGGACAGAGATGTCTTGAAGTCGTTGTCTCCAACCGAACAGTTGAAGACTCTCATCATCCTCCAACGATTCCACCTGAGAAGCATTCCCTTTGAGAACATCTCTCTTCATTACTCATGGCATCGCGTCATCAATGTCGAGCCCAAGTTCCTCTTCGACAAGATGGTGGTTCGGGGACGTGGCGGATACTGTATGGAGCAAAACACCCTGTTCAACACCATCTTGCTGAACCTTGGCTTCGACGCTTATATGGCCGGCTCGAGGGTATACAATCCTAATGTCGGAAGGTTCGGAGGATTCGATCACTGTGTTAACATTGTCACCGTCTACGGGAACAAGTTCGTGGCGGACGTCGGTTTCGGCTCAAATGGCCCCATCCTCCCTCTCGGCATGGACGGTACCGAGGATGAGGTTGATCACTTGGGTCAAGCCAAGATGAGGCTTAGACATGCCCCTCTACCTCAGGCGATGAATCAGGATGCCAGATTCTGGATTTACGAGCAGAAACTGGAGCCTACGGCCAACTGGACACCCATGTACTGCTTCACCGATGTCGAATTCCTTCCCGAGGACATCCAGATCATGAACCTCAAGCCGTCTACGACTCTGACGAGTATATTTGTCCAGAGACTAATTGCAACCCGGTTTGTGACTGCGGAGGATGTGGTCGTCGACGAGAACGGTACACTCAAGGTGTTGAACACGGACCAATGCAGGTATGTTCCGCTGGATGGCCAGCTGATACTCGAGGGCAACACGGCCAAGCTAAGGCGCAATGGCGAGAAGGTCTTTGAGAAGGTACTTGAGTCTGAGGCTGCTCGGGTTGATTTCCTTCAGGCAGTTATTGGGCACGGCAAGTTTGAGCTCAGCGAGGCGGAGAGGGAGGCAATCAAGGGGACTGCGGCGGCCATTCTTTAGGAGGAGAGGCGCTGCTTCACCCGCGATTATGCCGAGTACATGAAATATAAAAGAAGATATATAAGCATGAATAGTCAAGATTGTATAGTCAGGATAGCAATAAAGGGTTGGTACTAGATCTCGGCATCCTTGTAACCTCAAATGGTGCAATGCCTCGGCTCGGCTATCACACAGCGAAGTCGAGCAGCTGAAGTTGACCCAGGGCCGAATGTCACGATAAATAGCCAGACACTGCTTAATCAAGTTGCATATCGCATAGTCCGTTACACAGTTATATATCTAAAATGGCAAAACAACCATCGCTCGAGATAGACTCGCGGGTGACACAGCTCGATACAACCACCTTTGCAGCCAATCTCACCAAGCCATTCTGTGTCGGAACAGGTAAACGCCAACACTATTTTGACTGTCATACCTACAGTAGCTTACAATTTGACAGTTCCAAACGGCGGCTATGTCGCGTCCATCTTTCTTCGTGTCGCAAGCGCGTATTTGACGCCGAGGAACCAGCCAGATCCCTTTGCGGGGCATTGGCAGTTCCTCAACGCGACACACGCTGGGCCAGCTGTCCTGGTCGTTGAGGAGGTCAAAACGGGGCGTGCCACGTCTGTGGTTCATGTTACACTCTATCAAGAGGGCCTCACTTCCTCCAGCCCGTGGATTTCTGACAAGTCCAAGAAGATGGTTGTGGCGTACATCACCAATACGAGGCTTGAACTTGAGAAGGGCGTTACGTTGCCGACGGGTTTTGACATCAAGGAGCCCCCTCCGCCTGTGGATTTGGAGAGACTCTCAACTAATGGAGATCCAAACTGGAAAAAGTTACAGCTCGTGATCATGGACTTTTTACGCATCTTTGACAATGTGGAGCTCTACACGCCCAAGAAACAGAGTCCACTCCCGGCTACTTGGGATTTGTGGATGCGCATGGCCAGCGGTGAGCGCTTCACAACCTCATCTCTAGGCTACGTCGCCGACGCAGGACCGCCACTCCTCGTCGAGACGTTCCGACCGACGGACCCGGAAGCACCAATACCCGAGGGAGGATTCGCCTTTGACAAGAAGTTCTGGTATCCAACCGTCACCATGAGCCTCGAGGTGAAAAAGGCGCTTCCAATGGAGGGCGAGGAGTGGCTGAGGATCCGCGTGACTGCCAAGGTGGTACAGAATGGGAGATACGATGCAGAGGTGGTCATCTTTGATGGGGCGGGGGACGTCGTGGCGTTGAGCAATCATGTTGCGTTGGCTGTTGATGGGGAGCGGAACTTTGGGCGGAGCGGCAAGTTGTAGACACACATGCGTGCGTAGGTGTTGAGGCCATCTTCAGGCATCAGCTGCATATGTGTGTGTGTGTCCAGTGTGTGTGAATTGGCTCACCGAGTTTGTGAGATCTGCCCGGTTTAGATGTGAAAGAGGAGGGTTAAGCTTACATTTTGACAAGATAAGACAAGATCTCGGAGAAGAGCTGAGACATTCGCTTCAATTACTCCATTAAAGCTAGGCAAACGTTTTGCTGAGCCACAATGTCAATACGCGGCACAAGACAGAAGATAAAGACCTGCCATATTTGCTGAAAGATGGATGCAAGCTTGCCGCCGTTGCATTGGGGGCTAGACCGGGGCCATGCAGAAGCGAGGAAGAGGGTTCCTTGTCTTTGGGAGATGAAAGTGTCACAGAATCTCCCATCTTTTGAATTCGGTGTGGTACTTGCTGAGAGGCTGAAAGGGCTTACTCTTGGCGACAAGTCATGTTGCAAAGTTGTTGTAACGATGGACCAGGCATCATACTGGATAGAGGAGCTCATTCATCACAGAGATGATCATCTCGCAAGTCACAGGTACATTCACCAATAAACAAACCCTGCATGACCTGATCTTTAACGCGTCTGTTAAGAAGCATCATCCATGATCAAGTTCACCAGAGGTCGTTTATCGTTGGTGGACCACTTGGACGCTGTGGCTGCTGATTGACTTAGCGCCCGAGCCCCGCGTCCACGGGCGATGGAATGGACGGGACCCGTTCCAGGGCCAAACCGCTAAACTTTGGTGCACGCATTGGATATGGATGCTCCCGTTGCGACGTCATCCCGTTGGGCCATGAACGTGTTCAGGTCAAAGGTTTCATCCCTTGATCAATTCCCCTGTGGACCTCTACTCGCCTTGCCCCAGCTGTGATGCCTCCTCTGCCTCGTTCAACCTCAACTTCCGACTCCTCCTGCAGCTTTGGACCCCAATATGCTTGCTCCGCCTCCCTCCCTGCACCTTCGACCCCGTGCGGCCCGTTTTGCGAACCAGGGCACACTCGCACCAGCTGGAGACCCAATTAGCCTGTCGATCCAATGGCGCCCTGGACGTCTCGAGCCTTGTGGCGCTCGCTCCTCTCTCTTTACCCCCTGCTCGCGTTGCTGCGGGCCGTGTCCTGGGAGCTGGAGAGGAGGACGGACCTGGGCTGGAGAATTGGATGTTCAAACGAGGCTCTGCGCTCTTCTCTCTTTTCTGTTGATCTCTGGAGCCCTCCTGACTCTTTCTTTTTCTGCCCCTGTTGCAGAATGGCTTGGCCTTGATTGATATTTAGCAGGTCTCGCTCTTGGTACTGCTTTGCGTATGCTGTGCCATCGCGACGACTGCTTCACGAATCGTTTTTCTCCATCGTCGCGGATTGACCCTTTTGCTTCTCGACTTGCGCCTCGATATCGGACCTCCCATTGCCAACCGTTAGAGCTGCAGTAAACGTTGCCAGAACGTCAGCAGTACCCCCTCAGCCCGTAAACGTCCCGTCCATTGCTAGAAGCCTCGATATCGAACCAGACTTGCGAACCGGAACCTGCGAATACCTACATCATGGCGGACAAATCCAATGATGATCCCGAGGTCATTGTGGCCATCGTGGCTCTCATCATCTCCCTAGTCGCTCTGGCAGCGACCTTCATGCAGGTCATGCAACAATACTACGCCTCTGCTGCTGGATACTCTCAATGTAATGAGAAGGTCATGGGGAAATGGGCCCTGAGCAAGTCTCGTCGCTTCTCCTGGGACGAGCTCCGCTTCGAGGTCGAATTCGAGGCCCCCGTCATCTTTGTCTCCCCTCCAGACAACGAACATGGTCCTATCCTCGGTGCCGAGATTTATTTCCTCGATGGCACCGAAGAAAGTCTTGCAAATACCTGGTCGGAGCTGGATATTAACGAGCGGAACGAATATGCCCAAAAGACACAAAGAGAACGCGTTCACACTGCCGATAACGAGCGTGCCTCCTGGACATTGCTCCTCAGCGCCATACAGCGTATGGAACATGAGTCAGAAAAGTGGCAGAAGAGCCAGTACGATGAGATGAAGAAGAAGACCGGACCTCCGAATGCCCAGACGCCGCCACACAACCTCGCCGAGAATCCTCCCACTTTGCAAAAGGCCCATACATTGACAGTCGCTCTCCAGCGTAAGCGCAAGAGTTGGGATACAATGCCCTCTACCATTGCTCGCCCGTACGCTACTACCACAATGTGCCATCTTGTCGAGATGGTTGCTGCTCTGGGCATTTACTGGAAGGAGTTTGACCGGAAGCGAGATCGCTATCGCGCTGAAGGCAATGGCTTCATGGTCCTGGGAGAAAAGGTTGCCGATCTTGGCTTGATGTTCACCTTTAGCATCTATGGCAGGAGTCGCTTCGAAGCCAACCGAGTCATCCCAGTCGACGAGGTCAAGGAACTCTGCTTTGGATATGTGTCCACCATCTACAGTGTGACGCTGGACAAGCGACGTCTACGGTTTCCTGAGGATGATCCTGAGAACTTGGCTTTCCTTCAGCTGGCAACTCAGGCGGAGATTTCTCAGACTCTGGTTCGCATTGGATGCAACAACAATGCTGTTCGGGCGTTCAAGGACCCCGACAAGCATACTTCGCATTTGTTCCCTGGTAAGTCATAACTTTCCATCACAGATGACCCTCCTAACCAAGTACAGTGTCGTTTGAGATTCTGGGCATGTTGAGTCGCACATTCCACATCAAGGACACCATGTATACTCAAATCCCTAATCCGACCCCGGATCGCTGGGACAAGCGTTCGGTATCACTTCTCAAGGTATTGGAGGCATATCGGGACCTGGTTCCTGACGGATTGCCTGTAGTACACCGGAATATGAATCTTATCGACAGAATCAGGAAACACACGGAGGAAATTCTGGACCTCCACAAGGACCAGGACCTCAAGAAGAAGATGTGCTTGCTCAAAGTGCTCCACGAAGCTATCGACGACTGCGACCGGGTTCTCACAGCCAAGGAGACTGATGCAATCACACCGCCACCAGAGCTTCAATTAGGGAAGGCCGGCCACGAGACCGAGGTGCAGACAGCACGTCGGGAAATTGTTCAAGATGTTCTGCGGTCTCACATCCAAGAAGTGCTTCGTCTTCTCAACGGCGATGACCGCTCCGATAATTCGTCTCTATATGCCGATAGGAGCCCCTTGGTACAGCACCGACGCGACGGACAACCCATAGTTATACCCAACGGGTTCGAGGACATGCACGAAGCCAGCCCGGATGAGCGCCAGCACATTTTCATGGAAGTCTACTTTTACCTCATCCGCCCTAACGTCATTAGTCGGGCAACACGGTCAACGGGCAACCGAAGGGCGAGCCTCATCGGACCTCCCGCAGGAGCTCCTCCAGGACATGGCTTCCGGAGAACAGGCACCGGGCACACCTTTGCGAGCAGCATCCGCGGCACTGAGCGAGGGCCCTCCCCGACGCGGTCGGTTGTGCCGCCACAAACGGTCAAC